>JAQZBX010035241.1:0-24646 GCA_029593785.1 Cabassous unicinctus
TTGAGCACCGACTGTGTGCTTGGTGATAGGCATCGGGGAGACAAAGACACTTTGTTTCAAGAAACTCCCAGTCCATTGGAGAGCTAGACCTGGAATATCGTATAGCATCATTGTTGGAATAGTGATGAGAATGTTCACAGGGAATTAGGGAAAATAGAGAAGTGCCCCCAACACAGCTGGGAGAGTCAGGGGAGGGCTCCAGGTGGTGGAAGTGAGCTGTTGGCTTAGTCTTTTTTTTTTTTTTTTCGGGTCTGCAGGCATTTCAGTTGTTTTTTTTTTAATAACTTTTTTTTATTTTTAAAGAAGCTTTAGGTTACATAAATGCTACATAAAAAGCATAAGGGATTCCCATATGCCCCACTCCCTCCCCCTCCCACACTTTCCCGCATTAACAACAGTCTTCATTAGTGTCGTACATTTGTTACAATTGATGAACACATATTGAAGCATTGCTACTAACCATGGACCACAGTTTACATTATAGTTTACACTTTGTCCCACACAATTTTGTAAGTTATGACAAATTATACAATGGCTATGTCCATCACTGCAGTGTCCTGCAGGCCAAATCCAATGTCCTGAAAATGCCCCCATATTACACCTATTCTTCCCTCTCCCATCCTTCAGAACCTCTGGTAGCCACTGCCTTTACATCAATGATAAGAGTTCTTCCATTGCTAGAATAGTAAGTTTATAATAGAATAATAATGTCTACTTTAGTCCATTGTTCATTCCCCAATCTTGGGAATTTTGGGATGGTGATGCCCACTCTCCTTCTAACTGAGAGGGGGTTTAGATCCCAAGGGGCAGATGGATGGAGCTATCTTACTTGCAGTTGCAGACACTCTCTGTTTCTTGGGATGGTCGTTGTCCATCGTCATCTCCTTGTTAGTTGTCCTGGGTGAGTCCAATGAACTGGAGAGTATGTTTTGCAACTCTGCTGAAATTCAGGGCTCAACTGGCACATGGACAGACCAAGGATTTAAGTCTCCGGGACATATATTTATCAAGTTTATTGTTAATTACGTGTTCAAATAAAAGGGGCAGAAGAACCATGTGTAGAGAACCTATAAATGAGTCTAACTCTGTTATACTGGGGAACATAAATTCCAAAGCAAGGCCCACTGACAGGGTCCAGATTCCTGAGCTGCCTGCCCTGCTTATAGTTTCTGGATATTTCTAGAGTCTTCAGGAGCCCCACTATTTGAGGCACAGTTTACTGTGGCAGTCAATGAGACGTGCATAAGCGTAACCTCTGGAATGAACTCCCAACTCACTTTGAAATCTTTTAGCCATAAAAACTCATTTGTATTTAATATTTCCCCCTTTTGGTCAAGGTCTTTTTCCAGATGCATTGGTAGTTGGTGCTTGGTAATAGTCCCTTGGTGCCAGGGAGGCTCATCCCTGGGAGTCATTATGCCAGGGGGAAGGTAGTGAGTTTATGTGCTGAGCTGGGCTTAGAGAGAGGCCACATTTGAGCAACAAGGAGGCTTTCAGGAGGTAACTCTTAGGCAGTACATAATACTAGGCTAAGTTTCAATTTCACAAGGAAAGGTTCATAAGTACAATCATCAATGTTAAGGGCCTGGCATAATGGTCTGTCTTCCTTCACTAGACATTTTGGCTTAGTCTTGAATGGTAGGAAATCAGAATGGACAGCTGGTGGGTAGTGGCACCAGGCTGGGTGTGTGGGGAAATCAAGCCTTTGGGTGTTGCGACAGCCTGAAGCAAGTGGTGATGCAGTGAGGGGCAAGGAACTTCACACGGTATTTGGGAGCATTGGCTTTCTGCAATGGAGGCCATTAAATGCTCAGAGAAGAGAAGTGATGTAAGTCAATTTACATTTTAGGTGGATGCTCTGGCAGGTGAATATTTTTGAGGAAACCAAAAAGGAGAGAAGAATGTTGCAGTTAATCATTGGTGATTATATCCTAGTGACAATGTAGATACAAGGTTGGCATTGTTTGTATACTGAAGACTTGAACTTCACCCCATTTTATTTTTATTGTACTTTAAAAATGGTTTTAAAAATCAAAGCAATACACACATACACAGTTATAAGCTACAGTCCCCTACCCACCTCTTTTCAGTTCTAGTCCTGCTCTACAAAAGCCACCACTTCACTTTCTTCTTTCTTCTTTCAGTTATTCCTGCACCTCTGTCTCAGTTCGCCAGGGCTACTGTAACAAATAGCACAGGCTGGTTGACTATTGTCTCACGGTTTGGGAGGCTCCAAGTCCAACATCAAGGCGTCAGTAGGATCAAGCTTTCTCCTAAAGCCTGCAGTGTTCTGGTGAAGGCTGGCCAGCAATCTACAACTCAGTCTCTGCCTCCGTTTCCTTCTGTCTCCTACTGACTGTCCAAATTTCCTGTACATAAGGCCTCCAGGCAAATTGGTTAAGGCCCATCCTGATTCAGTTTGGCCTCATCCTAGCTAATCACATCCTCAAAAGCCTTTTTCAAAAATGGATTCACATCCACAGGACTGGGAGTTAGAATTTTAACATATCTCTGTGGGAGACATGAGTCAATCCCTAACAACCTCCAAATAATATTCTTCTACCACTACTTTGTGATTTATTAGTTACAGATATTATTGGTTGATTCCTGTCATATTATATGAAGATATAACTTACCCTCCTCCCTCCTTCCATAGCCCCAACATATTGCTTTTCCACCCCAATTTTTCTATGAAGTATTATGGCTTGAGGTGGGTTGGAAGAATTCTTTCATAATGCAGGTGATAGTATTTTTGTCAGTACATGGCAAGAGCGCTGGCAACCAAACCTCCTTCAGAGTATGACCAATTCACATGACTCAACCTGAGTCTTAGTCTTTGTTGTGGAAAAGAGTAAATTCCTGTTGAATTCATATTTGTCCTGAATATACCCTAAAATATGATCTGAAATGCAATGAATAACACTTTTAATCACATATATCTTTCTTCAATTATTACTCGTCCCGTTCCCTTAATTTCCAATTTAATTTGATTGTGGTCAGACAGCACACTTTGAGTTGAATTTTAAAAAAGGTATTGATATTTGTTTTATGGCCCGGATTATAATCTAATTTGGTAAATGTTCCACGTGCACTTGGAGTGTCTATCCTCTTCTTGGGCAGAGAGCTCTAAAAATATCGACTACGTCAAGTTGGTGGATAGTTCTGTTTGAGTCTTTACATTCTTCTTGGTCTTCTGTCGACTTGTTCTATTAGTTCTTGAGACGGGTTTCTGAAACCTACAATCTATAGCTGTGAATTTGTCTAATTCTTCTTGCAGTTCTATCAGTTTTGCTGCATGTAGTTTGAAGCTTTGGTATTAGGTGCATAAATACACAAGATTATTATGTTCTCCCGGTGAATTGAAATGACTTTCTTTATCCCAGGTAAAATTCTTTGCTCTGAGATATACTTTGCCAGTTTTCATTTGATTACAATTAGCATGGAATATTTTCTTCCAGCCTTTTGCTTTTAACCTTTTTGTGTGTTTATAAATAAAGTGTATAGCTGGGTTGTATTTTTTTATGCAATATTACGGTGTTTAGGACATTTATATATACTGTGATTATTGATAAGGTTATGCTTAAATTTATCATTTTGCTATTTGTTTTTTGTCTCAACTATTTTGTTTTTGTTCTCCCTTATTTACTTTTCTGTCTTTTGGTTTAATTATGGAATTTTATGATTCCATTTTATCTTCTTTGATGGTTTATTAGTTATATGAAAATATTTAGAAACCACATAGTTGGTAAAGGTTTAATATCCAGAATACATAAAGATATCCTTCAACTTCGCAACAAAAATACAAACAACCCAATTTAAAAATGGGCAAAGACTCAACATCTCTCTAAAGAAGATATACAAATGATCAGAAAGCACACAAAAAGAGCTTCAACATCATGAGCCACCAGGGAAATGTAAATAAAAGCCACAATGAGATACCATTTCACTCCCATTAGAATGGTTGCTGTTAAAAAACAACAACGGAAAATAGCAAGTGTTGAAGGGGTTGTGGAGAAATAGCAACACCCTTTCACTGCTGGTGGCAATGTAAAATGGTGCAGCTGTTGTGAAAGACAGTTTGGCGGTTCCTTGGAAAGCTAAGTATAGAACTTCTATATGACCTGACAATCCCAATACTAGGAATATATCCCAAAGAATTGAAATCAGTGACTTGAACAGATATTTGCACACCGATGTCCATAGTAGCATTATTCACAATTGCCAAAAGATTGAAGCAAACCAACTGTCCATCAACTGATGAACTGATAAATAAAATGTGGTATAAACATACAATGGACTATTACTCGGTTGTGAAACAGAATGAAGTCCTGATACATGTGACAACATGGATGAACCTTGAAGACATCATGTTCAGTGAAATAAACCAGGCACAAAAGGACAAGTATTATATGATCTCACTGATTTAAAATAAAAAGGATAAGTGTTATATGATCTCACTGACTCAATCATACTGAGTCAGAATCTAGAATTTAGTTTGTCAAAGGATGGGGTGTTAGGATAGGGAGTGGAAAGTTAGGGCTTAAAATGTACAGGGTTCCTATTTGGAGTGATGGAAATGTTTAGGTAATGTATGGTGGTGATGGTAGCACAACATTGTGAACATAATTAAAGCACTGAAATATATACCTGAATGCGATTAAAAAGGTAAATGTTAGAATGTATATATGGTAACAGAATAAAAAAATTTAAAAATCCATGGAACTACTCTACACAACAGTGAACCCTAAGTTAAACCATGGACTATATAGTAAATAGTACAAATATAAAAATGTGCTATCATCAATTGTAACAAATGTTCCATACCTTGCAAGGTGTTAACAATAGGGTAGTATATGGGAATCCTGTATTTTATGCATGAATGTTTTGTAAACCTGAGAAAAAAATGTTAAAGTTAAAAAAATGCACGACCCAATTATATGCTGTTTACAAGAGTTTAATTGCACCTTAAATTCAGAGACACAGGTAGGTTGAAAGTGAAAGGATGGAAGAAATATGCCATGTAATAAGTAACCAAAGGAGAGCTGGGGTAGCTATAATAATATCAAATAAAATAGACTTTACATCAAAAACTGTTACAAGGGACAAAGAAGGTCATTATATACTAAAGTCTAAAAGAAGACATAACAATTATAAATATATATGCACCTAACAGTAGAGCTCCAAAATATATAAAGCAAATATTGACAGATTTGAAAGGAGTAGGTAATTCCACATTAATTGTAGGAGACTTCAACACACAACTTTCAATAATGGATAGAACATCTAGAAAGAAGGTCAATAAGGAAATAAAAGACCTGAATGATACTATAAACCAACTAGACATTAACAGTCATTGACAGAACAATTCACCCAACAGCAGAAGAATATACATTCTTCTCTAGTGTACAAGGTTAGACCATATCTTAGGTTACAAAACAAGTCAATGAATTAAAAATATCAAAATCCTACATGGTATCTACTCTAACCATAATGGAAGGAAGCTAAAAATTAATAACAGATGGAGAAATGGAAAATTCACAAATATGTGGAAATTAAACAATACATTCTTAAACAAGCAATGGATCAAAAAAATCACAAGGGAAACTGGGAAATATTTTGAGGTGAATGAACATGAAAACACAACATACCAACACTTATGAAATGCAGGAAAGGCAATGCCAAGAGGGAAATTTATGACTGTAAGTGCTTATATTAAATAAGAAGAAAGATCTCAAATCAGAGACCTACACTCACGACTGGAGGAAATAGAAAAGGAGGAGCAAACAAAACCCAAAGTTCACAGAAGGAAGGAAATAACAAAGATTAGAGTGGAGAGAAATGAAATAGAGAATACAAAAACGATAGAGAGAATCAACAAAACTGAAAGTTGGCTCTTTGAAAAGTTCAATAAAATCAACAAACGTTCAGCTGGGCTGACAAAGAAAGAAAGGAGTGAGGATGCTAATAACTAAAATCAGAGATGAAAGTGGGGACATTACTATTGACCCACAGAAATAAGAAGAATTATAAGAGGATACAATGAACAACTATGTATGCCTACAAATGAGATAACTTAGATGAAATGGACAAATTCCTAGAAACACACAAACTCCCTACACTGACTCAAGAAGAAATAGAAGATCTCAACAGACACACACATACACACACAAAAAGCAGAGATTGAATCAGTAATCAGTAACTTGAAAATTGAGGAGATAGATGGGGTATGACTATCAGTCCATAACTCAAGTTTTTGGTTTTCCTTTAAGTCAACTTAAATCCAGCTCTGTGCTGTCATCCTGCTGAGATGGCAAGATGTTCCATCTAGAACGTGCTTGAGGCTCCACGCATGAAGGTCCAGGGGTCTTGTGGAGCTCCAGGCCCAGGATAGACCCTCTTTCTGTCCTGGTTGCTGCTGAGATGCAGTGGTCCCAGTCGACATAGTCCTCTCGCACCTAGGCCCTGTGTCTTCATGCCACCATTGAGGTGGGGTACACATCGTAAGGTCCAGCTTCTCCAGGTCCATGTGCAGGGGTCTTTCTGGGTCAGGCACCTTCTGGGGTCTCCCATGAGCATTGCCTGGTCCTCAATTTCTCGGGACCCCGACCTCTTCCCTTTTCCAATCAAGGCCAGGACCCCCACTCTTCCTCTCTTTAAAGGACTTTTTCAAAAGAAAGAAAGGGAATTATCTTGCAGGAAACTTGATTTTGGCCCTGTATCTTCTTACACCTCCCATCATCACGGGGCACAGACAGGTCTGGCCACCTGCTTGAAATGGGGGAAGGGGAAAAAACAAAGGGAGAAGAAAGCCAAGCTAATAGTTCAATAAATTCCCTGCCTTAAATAGATCATTTTGGGTATGGAAAGACAAGATGATAAACTGCTTTCAATGAGAGTTACGTGGCAAAAGAACCCTTTTCTTTTGTCTTTTAAAAGATTTATTTATTTATCCTCCCCATCGTTGTTTGCACTTGCTGTCTGCTCTCTGTGTCCATTCGCTGTGTGCTTTGTGTCTGCTCTTCTTCTGTTTAGGAGGCACCAGGAACTGAACCTGGGACCTCCCACGCAGGAGAGAAACACTCAATCCCTTGAATCACCTCCGCTCCCTGCTTTGTTGTGTCTTTCATTGTGTTTCCTCTTTGTGTCTCCTTGTTGCATCAGCTCACCACACCAGCCCATCACGCCAACTTGCTGTCTTGCTCGTCTTCTCCAGGAGGCACCAGGAACTGAACCTGGGACCTCTTATGTGGTAGGAGGGAGCTCAATTGCTTGAGGCACATCCACTTCCCAGAAACATTTTCTACTTGGAGGTTGTGGGTTCTGTGATTCCACTACTGAGCATCCAGAGCTCAGCCTTGTCACACACATTAGCAGTGGGACTTCTTAATGGACTCATTTGCCCCATGAGACTTTTTCATGAATGGAAGGCCAGACCACTGGACCACAGCAATCCCGACACCCCATTGTTTCTGTCACATGGACAGTTGTCGATTCTGGCCCTGGCTGCAAGATTCCACCAAAGACGTGAATTTTGGGCTGAGGTCCTTTTACGTTTCCAGCAAGGATACTAGTCAGTGGAAATATTGCCCTTTTAATGCATATAAAGGAGACTTAACTTGGTAGGTTGTAGGCATGAATGATTTTATTTTCTATGACCACTGCTTTCAAGTGCTCTCTGCTGACACTCCTTGATCGACTAGGAAGCAGATTTTTAAGTCATCGTGGGCTGATCTATTCACTTTCAATTTATTGAAATTAGTGCAGTTTAATGTCCTATCTTTCATCTCATTCAAACTTTCCCTTTTCTCCCATTACAGACCAGACTCCTAGCTTGAAGGCTGTTGGGCAAGTTCGGTGTGTGGTCAGCACGAATGGCCCTTTCCTCCTTTCTCTTGGAGGGATGAGGGACAAAGAGGATGGTAAGGCACAATCAAAATCTTCTCATGCTGCTAAACGTTTACTGAAACGGATGGGCTGTGGACGGTCACTTTGTGGCAGACGTCCAAAGCCTGGTTCTCTCGTGGAATATATAAATTAGCTCTTAGAAGGCCATGTGAGCTTCCCTTTTCAGATGGTCTGGCTCTGGTCCCACCTCCTCCAGCTTCGTTGACCCCCTCTCCTGGCAGTCTGCCCTTGCTAGAGGCCGTGCACCTGGGAGGTGGATCTTCAGAGTATGCATGGGGGAGGGGCAGGTTCCTCCCAGTGCCTCCCACAGGAGCTGCTCAACCCACAGGACACCCCACTGTTCGTATCAGGCCAAGGGTAGGAACCCATGCTTCCCACTGCCAGCTCTTCTCTGAGGCCTGTTGCTTCCCTTCATCCTCCTTTCCCCTGCTCAGGTAGGCACAGAGAGAAAACCATCAATTCTTCCCTTTTGTAGATACCTCTAACCCTGCAAGAGGGGCTGGATATTTCTTTGTCGTGGAGGCTGACCTGTGCGTTGTGGGATGTTTAGCACAACTAGATTCAATTATCACAATCAAAAATGTCGGGAGCAGGTGTAGCTCGGTGGTTGAGCTCAGGTTCATTCCCCAGTACCTCCTAAAAAAAAAAAAATCTCTGGAAATTTCTAAATGTCTCCTAGTGTGAGGACTGGTTTGATAGGAAAAATAATGCCACTCGCCTCCTTCCCCCAGCTGTCCGTGTCCCACTCCCCCAAACCTGTGAATATGCTACCTTACATGGCAAAAGGGACTGCAGATGTAATTCGGTTGTGTAAGGATCTCGAGATGGGGAGATAAGCCTGAACTATTCAGCTGGGCCCAGTGTGGTCACAAGGGTTCTTATAAGAGGGAGGCAGGAATGTCAGAGTCAGAGAAGGAGATGTGACAGTGGAAGCAGGGGTCACTGTCTGCAGATGTGACTGCTGGCTTTGTAGATAGAAAGTCATGAGCTGGGAAGCAGATGTGGCTCAAGCAGTTGGGTGCCCACCTACCACATGGGAGGTCCCAGGTTTGGTTCCCGGTGCCTCTTAAAGAAGATGAGCAAGATGGTGAGCTGATGCAGCAAGGAGACACAATGAGGATATATAATGAAAGACACAACAAGCAGGGAGCGGAGGTGGCTCAAGAGATTGGGCAACTCCCTCCCATATGGGAGGTTCGGGGTTCAGTTCTCAGTGCCTCCTAAAAAAAAAAAGAAGATGAGCAGACACAGAGAGCACACAACGAACAGGCACAGAGAGCAGACAGTGAGCGCAAACAACAAGGGGGCGGGGAGAAATAAATAAATAAAGTAAAATTTAAAAACATTTTTTAAAAAAGGTCATGAGCCAAAGAATGGAGGTGGACTCTAAAAGCTGAAAAAGGCAAGGAAATGGATTCTCCCCGAGAGCCTCCAGAAGGAACACAATTCTGCCAATACCTTGAGTTTTAGTCTCGTGAGATTTCTTACCTTAGAACTGTAAGATAACTTTGTATTGGCTGAGCCACTAAGTTTGTGGTATTTTGTTAGAGCATCAATAGGAAACAAATCCACTGGGGAAATCCCTCAGTCCTGAGCGAGCCAGGACTGTTGGCCGCGCTACCTGGGAGGTAAAATTGCCCCTGGATGAGAAACGCTTTGCTCATCTTTAGGAGTGATTTTCCTGAGCCTTGTTCACTTAGCTTTGAGAAGGGACATATCCTTTTCTCTTCTCCTAGGGTAGGGAGGGACTCACCTCTTGCCACAGAAAACAACGTTCCTCACAAGGGCTATTACTCAACAACTTCTTCCTTCCTCTCCACAAATGCAGCCTGGTCTTGAGAGTTTTGGGCGCAGGGCTGGGGGTTGTGTGGTTGTGTCAGTTTTGTGGACGTGTCTGACCCAATTGTTGCTCGGCTCCCTTCAGTATGTGGGGGCACTTAATGCCTCTCCATCCTCAGGGTTTGCCAATTGCTTCTGCTAATTCCAAGGCAAAGGGAAAACTCCCCTTCGACTTCCGGTTAACCTCAGAACTGACCTTGGGGACAGGCTTTTATAGCTTGCAAAAAGCAACTTTTCTTTCTGATCGTCTCTGTGTAAGAAGCTCAGGTTTTAGTGACAGCATTTCCATTTCTTATATGGTGGAATGCTGCTTGTCCTCCAACATGTCCTCTTCCAAAACATTAGATTTTTAAGCAGAGAGCATGACTGCCCAGCCAAAGAGTACATTCTCAAGCCTTCCTGGCAGCTAGTTGTGGACAAATGACTAAGATCTGGCCAATAGGATTCTAGTGACTGCTGGGTCATGTCCTAAACAGGAAGTGGCTTGCCCTCTACTTCCTGTTTTCCCTGGGATAAGGAAGCAGATAAAGCAATGGTGAATCAGCTATAACTAGGCAGATGAGGACACCAGCCCAGGGGATACAGAGCCACTCGGTGGAAAGAACCTGTGTCCCTGCGTGACTTCATGGAGTAGAGCTGCCTACCTGGCACCTGGTCTCCCTGCCCACATCTGGACTGTTAGATGAGAGGGAAATAAACATCTATCTTGTTTGAGCCCTGTGTTCTGGGGTCTTCCGATAGGACCCCAGACCCAGTCCCTTCGCTGGTGTGGAGACGCTGCTGACAAGCACCCGGAGGGTTAGGGTCCCTCCGTCTCCACTGTCATCCTTGACTCAGCCTCTGGTATTATCCCATCATTTATTTGATGATCCCACTGTGTTGACCCTCTGGGTTCCTTCCAGCTACTATTACCCGTGACACTGCAATGTGCATGAAAGCTGTCATCGACGTCATGACTAAGTGTGGGTGCTGAAGCAGCACTCCCTGGGCTCAGATCCTGACCTCGCCACCATGAGACTCCTGATATGTTTCTTCCTCTCTCTGTGAGTCATTTCCTCTGTAAAATAAGGTCACTACTAAGACTATCTCATAGGGTTGTGGGAATTGAATGACTTCACATATGCAAAGCAAGTGGAATAGAGTCCAGCCCGTTGTGATCACTCAACAAGGGTTCTCCATCGTCAGCATTACTCTTTTACTTGCATGTCTGGTGATTTAGGACTCAATTCCTAGAGCAGGAATTATTGGATCAGAGGGTACTAACATATTAAAATGTCTTGATAAATATTTCCAAGTCACTTTCCCAAAGTTTGCGCCAGCTTGCACTTCCATGTGTGAACATGTCCATTTTGCCGCATTCTCATAGATCACAGTGGACTTTATAAATGGAAGAAAAAAACATAAATCTTTATGAGCTTAAGAACACATCTGCAATTAAGCACAGCAAAAATCTAGTAGCAATTACAAGAAGAAAACGGTTTCATCTTCTTGAGAGAGTCTTTATTTTCACTCTAAGAATGGGAAGCAGAGTTGCAGACATGATTACTCAAAGAAGAAGCATTTGTGCCTTGTAATTGTTGCAGTTTTTAAAAAAATGCATTAACCAAAGTGTGCTTTCAAGATGGCAGGTGCCTGGGCAGAGGATGGCACTGAGCAGGCACTCACATGTTTGTTGAAGGAATGCATTCAATGCTTCATAGGGACACCGAGTTTTAGAGTTTGAGAGGCTCTTGTGGTCCCCGAGGCTGACCAGTTGACCAGCTCCTCAGTGAGGAACCCCTTCCGTAGGCCCTCTATGATGGACTCATGTCTTCAACACGTTCAGAGATAAGGAGGTCTCTAAGAGCCAGTCTAAACTTTCCAGGCATTAGAAAGTACTATCTTGCACTCTCTTATACTGAGTCTAAATTTGCCTCCTGGAAAACAAATCAAGAGCCTTAATATAGTCATGAACTTTGACCCAGAAACTTTGCTTCTGGGAATCTATCCTTTGAAAATAACTCCAAATGTGGAAAAAAAAATTTTATGTGTGAACCCTCTGTTGCATTGTTCATACTAGCAAAAAATGGAAATAGCCGAAATCAACAATGGGGTAATGATTAAACAATAAGTAAATTATAGTTAACAATAGCGACAGCTAAAAATTATTGGGTGCTTTCAAGCATCAGGAATCATGGGAAGAATATAATGTATCTTATTTAGTACTCACAGAACCTAATGAGGGACGACTATTATTCTCCTCCTATCTTGCAAATGAGGAAATTGAGACACAGGAAGGTTAAGTGCCTTGTCCTAGGTCACACAGCCTGTAACTAGCAAGGATGGGATCCCAGAGATATATGACTTCAGAGTGTCTCCTTTTAGCTCTTTGAGATGGATGCAGGAAGAGGATGCCCAGAAACATTCAGAAACTATTTGTGGGACTAGAGAAATTATTCCATTCCAGACATTGCTATCCCCAAGGAAGCCCCGCATTGTCTGAAGACCCATGGAAAGAAGAGTTTTCCCAAAAGAAGGGTCAGGGATACTTCTGGAAGCATCCTTTTAGAAACCCGTTTAGTTTCAGCATGCTAAAAGGTCAATTTATTCTACTGACACTAGTACTGTTATTGATTGGAAAAATCATTCCCTGGCTGTTCTGGAGTTCCTTAGTATTGTTTTATTATTTTTAAAAATGTATCTACTCCTCAGACATCAGGGTTCCTTTTTAAAAATGACACGTACAACAGTGGATACTCACATGCTTCTGCCTCTCCCGTGAAGCTTTCTGAGACTGATCCCAACTGCTGTTGATCATCTTCCTATATTTGCATTATTTTAGGGCACATAAACACAAATTGTATTATCATGTCTTTGCCTTGGACTTGGTCTCCAGAAGTTTCAGTTACGTATATAACAGTATACCAACAAAATTATCCACGTCCTTAGAGCAGAGACTGTTGTCCACTATTTTCTTTGCAGTCCTCAGAGTTCCCAAATACTTTCATGGCAATTATGTCCATGACAGTATTTTCAACTGTCCAAGCTGAAATGAAAAAATAAGAAAAATGCAGTAGCTAAGAGAATGAAAAGACAAGCCACAGACTGGGAGGTAATAAAATGCAAAGTACATATCTGAGAAAGAACTTGTGTCCAGAATTTATAAAGAACTCTCAAAATTCAGTCATTTGGAGACCAAACAACCCAATAAAAAATGGGCAAAAGAATTAAACTGACATTTCACCAAAGAAGATATATGGATGGCAAATAAGCACGTGAAAAGATGCTTAACATCATTAATCATTAGGGAAATGCAAATCAAAACCACAAGTACTACTAGAAACCTATTAAATAGCAAAAAGAAACAAAAATTGATAATATCAAGTGCTGTTAAGGATGATGGAGCAATTGGAGCTCTCATATTGCTGATGGGATTGCGAAATGGCACAGCCACTTGGGAAAACAGTTTAACGGTTTCTTGTAAAGTTAAATATACACTTATCGTACAACCCAGCAATCCCTCAACTAGATATTTATCCAAGTGAATTGAAAGCTTATATTCACACAAAAAATTGTGTATGAATGTTTATAGAAGCTTTATTCATAATCACCCCAAGATGGAAACAACCCAAATGATTTTCAAGTGGGGAAAGGATAAACAAACTGTGGGACATTGATGTAGTAGAACACTACTCAACAATAAAAGGAATGAATTATTGATATATGCAACAACATGGATATATCTCGAATATATTATACTATGTGAAAGAAGTTAGACTCAAAAGGCTACATGGTGTATAATTCCATTTATATGATAATCTTGCAGAAGCAAAACTACAGGGACAGAAAACAGATCAATGGTTAGCCTGGGGTTAGGAGTTGGGACAGGAGAGAATTGCAAAGGGGGTACAAAAGAAGTTTTAGAGAATTAGAACTGTTTTATTTAACTGTTAGATTGAGGTGGTATTACCCAACTACAGATGTTTGTTAAAACTCAAAGAACTGAACACTAAAAGAGGTGAAATTTACTGTTAATTGTATCTCATAAAACTGGAAGAAAAAAATAACGCAGTGACTTTTAACAAAACTAATCAATTAACAAATGTTATATATTATGCATGCATTATAATTTGTAGCAGTATGTTCATGATAGAATGGGGTATTGCTTTTTTTTTTTTCAGTAGTGGAATGAGAAGCTGGCACCCCAGTTTTTCGGTAAAACTCTTCCTGGTTTATGTATTCTCAATCCAGGATTCTCTGCCCTAGAAGGTCAGGCTCTACAGGTTTAGTAAGGGTTTGTTGATACAAGAAAATGAAACCCATCCAAGTCATAGCAAGAAAGGTTACTTGGGAGATATAGATGATTCTCATGGAAACCAACCGTAGAAATCCCCCAGTTTTTGGAAACCAACAAGACTTCAGGCAGTTTTTCTTTCTGCCCGTCCTGCTGATTTCCCCTCTCCTGCTTATAAGGCCTGCCCTTTCTTATTCTCTCTCCCTACATAGTTCTCTGTCCCATCCATCCATCCATCCATCCATCCATCCATCCATCCATCCATCCACTCACTTACCCATTCATCTTTCCATCCATCCATCCACCCACCCATCCATCCTTCCATCCATCCATCCATCCATCCATTCATCCACCCACCCACCCACCATTCCTCTGCTTGCACATGGCCCAGACTGGCTACTGCCGCCATGTTCTAAATAATACTGGCTTCGCCTCAGTTCTCAGAACATTGAATCCAACTGGCTCAGCCCATCTTGGGGACTCTACCCTCAGTATAGTCAGCCACTCTGGCCCAAGGTCAGACTAGGAAAAGCAGAGATGCCAGAACTGTTGGTATACACAAGATTATTTAAGAAGGGGTATATGGGGACAATGACTGGTACATTTAGGACAAATGAGTTGTGTTCATAGCCTGCTCTTATTAATGCTTGGCAGAGTAAAGTAAACCAAGGCAGGATTCCAAGCTTCTTTCTCCGTGTCGACCAAAGCAGGTCCTGAATAGTGAGAGCTTGTTCTACTGAAACACTGTTTACAACACACCTATAGGAGATTCCATTTTTAAAAAAAGGTTTATTTTATTTATATATTTTTCTCCACCCCCACCCTTGTTTTTTATGCTCACTGTCTGCTCGTCTTCATTTTTTTTTCTTTTTAGGAGGCACTGGGAACTTAACCCGGGAACTCTCATGTGGGAAGGAGGTGCCCAATCACTTGAGCCACCTCCGCTCCCTGCTTATTGTGTCTCCCATTGTGTTCCCTTGTTGCATCGTCATCTTGTTGTGTCGTCATCTTGTTGTATGACATCTTGTTGCATCAGCTTGCCATGCTAGCCCCTTGCATCAGCTTGCTGTCTTGCTCATCTTCTTTAGGAGGCACCGGGAAGTGAACCTGGGACACCCCATGTGGTAGAGGGGTGCCCAAGGGCTTGAACCACATAATATTCCCAGGATATACCATTTTTAAAAACAGTGCAAGGATTCAGAAAAGTGGTTCTTATTTATGTGTTATGCTTTTGATTCAACATTTGTCCTAATGTGCTGGTGTTCATCTTTACAGACCTGGTGAACACCAATCAATTACATTTTCCAATGTTCCTAAGTATGCTTATTTATCGGACGGGTAATCTAAGAGTCAGAGAGGTCAAAGGGATTGCAAAGCTACACATCAGGTGCTTTCATAAGGACTTGCAAGCTTCCAGATCCTAGATTCATGCTCATCCTACTAAGCCACAATCTGAAATAATTTTGACATTATAAAGACTGACACATTGCGTGACCATGAGTTGGAAACAACTATTGTACTGTTGTTGTTTTTTTTCAGATTCATTTTATTTATTTCTCCCCACCCCCTCATTGTTTATGCTTGCTGTCTGTTCATTGTGTACTCATCTTCCTTTCAGGAGGCACCAGGAATTGAACCTGGGGCCTCCCAGGTAGGAGAGAAGAACCTAATCACTTGAGCCACCTCTGCTCCCTTCTTTGTTGTGTCTCTCATTATGCTTTCCTTCTTGTGTCTTTTGTTGCATCAGTTCACCGTGTCAGCCCATTGCGTCAGCTCACTGTCTTGCTTGTCTTCTTTAGGAGGCATTGGGAACCGAACCTGGGACCTCCCATGTGATAGATGGGAGCTCAATCTCTTGAGCCACATCCGCTTCCCTGTACTATTTTTTTATGAGATTAAAAAAATTTTTATTTACAAATACTGTATACCTACCAAGCGAAAACTCCCCTTCTTCCTTCCCTCCATCCACTGGTGATTTCTAACCTCCTTTCTGTTTCTGTGAGTTTGCTGATTCTAGGTATCTCATAAAAGTGACATCACACAATATTTTTCCTTGTGTGCCTTACTTATTTCACTCACTATAAAGTTTTCAACGTTCATCCAAGTTATAGCTGGTCTCAGAACCTCATTCTTTCTTATGGCTGAATAATATTCCATTGTGTATATGTACCACATTTTGTTTATCCATTCATTTGTTGATGGACACTTGGGTGATGGACACTACCTTTTGGCTAGTAGGAATAATACTGCTTTGGTCATTGGTGTACAAGTATCTGTTTGAGACTTGGTATCACTCTCCTTGGGTATATACCTAGGAGTAGAATTGCTGGGTCATATGGTAAATCTATATTTAACTTTTTGAGGAACCACCATAATGATGTACACAGAGGCTGCTCCATTTTACACTCCTACCAACAATGGTCTAGAGATCCAATTTAATCCATTTAATTTATTATTATTATTATAGTAGTCATCCTTGTGGGTGTGAGGTGGTATCTCACTGCTCATGCTTTTGCTGCCCTATCTAACAATCCGAGGTACTGAAGATTTGTCCCTACTTGTCTTCTAAGAGTTTTATGGTTTTAGCTCTTATATATAAGTCCTTGATCCAGGATAATAGTAAGATCCTCAGCCTGAGCCAGACACTTACCATGACAATGCTATGTAGAAGATAAGATTATTTGTCCTGTTTACAGATGAAGACACTGAGGATTTCTGGAGGTTAAGTAACTTCTTAAGGAGCCACAGCTAGTGATTTTTAAGAACAGAATTTGAACCCAGTCAGCCAGACTCCAGAGCTTGCTATCTTAACCAGAACCCTCTGAAAAAGACACAGTTCCACAATTCTTAGACTCTTTAAAAAAATTTGGGGGACCAGGGGCAGGAATTTAAAAACCACCAAAAAGTACAAAGGAGAGATTAGCAATTATCCATGTTTCCACCACCCAGAAATTTGCCATGCATCCATATTTGTTTTCAGGACTTTTTTTTAAAAAAAGAAAAATCATGTGCTTACTATAAAGAGCTCAAACAATACAGGTAACTACAAAGACGAAAATAAAACATTGTCACCCCCGATTCCCACCGTAGGTTCACCACATTAGATCAACATCACTGCAGACATTTTTTTAGGTATCAATTCAGATAGGGCTGCAGGGACATTACTCAAGGCCCCTAAACTCCTTCTGATCCTCTGTCCTGCAACAGAGTATCAGTATATCATGAGGGAGTGATGGTCCACTTCTTTTTCCATTTCTCTCCTTAAATTAATGTTGGCCCCGTCCATCCATCCATCCATCCATCCACTCATCCATTTATCCATTCGCCCATTCTTTTATCCATTCATCCATTCATCCATCATCCATCTACCCATCTTTCTACTGGTCCACCTATTCACCCATCCATCCATCCATCCATCCACTCATCTGTTTATCCATTCGCCCATTCTTCTATCCATTCATCCATTCATCCATCATCCATCTACCCATCTTTCTACTGGTCCAGCTATTCACCCATCTTTCTTTCTATCATCCATGTATCCGTTCAGTGCTTACTTTGAACCAGGCATTGTACCATGTGATTGAGATAAAAAGCTTCTGGTACATGATAGCAGAAAGCCTGGGAGATAAAAAAAAAAAAAAAAAAGACACTTGAGAACAGTTACAGCAATCTAAACTATATTCTCATAGAATTCAAGACACTCTGCAAACACAAAGGTACGATAACAACAGTGAAAACACACCTGTTGAGCAGTTACTATGCACCAAGCACTTTTCTAAACACATTATGTATACGACCCCATGTGCACCTGGGGAAGTTGAGAAAAGCTTCTTGGCCTGGAGGAAGTGACATTTGAGTTGAATCATGAAAGGTGAGAAGTCACTTAGCAGAGAGTCAGGTGAGAAAAATATACCCCAGGCCAAGGGAACAACTTGTCCCAAACCCAAAAGTGTGGTTACCGGAACTGTAAGTGCTTTGGTGGGACGCCAGCCAGCTTTGTCAGGGAGGAAGTGGCAACCGACGGGGCCAAAAAAGGTCAGGTCATGAAAGGACATGGGGAAGGATTTTAAGGAAGCACTGGTCTAGTCAGGGACGATTGCAAGGGATCTTTCTGGCTGTAACTGGAGAACAGACTGTGGGAGAGTAGGAGGACCAGTGAGAGATACCAGCTGAGAACTGGCAAGGCCTGAATGGAAGGCGTGCCAAAGGAAGTGGAGAGGACGGAGGGGAATTGAGAGAGACCCCAGGGCTAGAACTGTCAGAGAGCCATTATAATAAACGTAGGAGCAGTTACTGGGCATTAAGCAGGTTCTCAACAAGCTCCAGCACTGGCTGGTGAGGCAGATCATCATTAGCCCCAGTGGACAGGTGAGGAAACAGAGCAGATAAGTCACTTGCCTCTCAAGGTTATACCTTTGGAAAGTGCTGGAACCCCAATTTGAACACAGGTTCTCTGACTCTGAAGCACCCAACCCAGTTGACCCTGTGCTGGCTAACTCCCACCGTTTTCATAAACCACATTTTTAGAGGATGATTACTACAGAGACTTATAGGACAGCTGGATGTGGGCGTAAGAGGGCAGCATCTATGACAGTGACCAGAATCTTGCCTTGGGCAAATCTTGGGAGCAATTGGACTTAGTCTTGCAACTTCCTACCCGAAAATAATAAAATGAGAGTGTCTCAGCATTCATGGAGAGCAAACCACTGTTTAGCAAACCATAGTTAGTTTCTTCCTCTTATGTAGGTGACAGAGAAAAGAATTTCTCAGTGCTGAGGAGGCAGAGAAAGCCAATTGTCTCCAATATCCATTCTCCCATTTTTTTGTAGTAAATAAAAGCCATGATATTTAGGTGGGCACATAGCCACCCAAAGGAAATATTGTTTTCCCTAGCTATGTTTGGCCATGTGCCTAAATGTAAAAGGAGGCAATGTGAGCAACTTCTGCAAGTGCCCTTAAAGGAGAAAGGCTGATACTTCCTGCCTTTCTTCTTTTCCTGGCTAGAATGCTGACACAATGGCAGGAGCTGAAGCAGCCTTCTTGAACCGTGACATGCTGAAAAGGAATTTGGTTCCTTAACATCATGGAGGGACACACAGCCTTGTGCTGATATCTTCTAGCTTGATTTTTCCCCCTTTTAGACTTTATTCTTGCACTTGAAGAAAAGTAAACTTATGAAACAACATGTAAAAAACAGCAGGTATTTTACAAATTTCAAGAAAAATATAACCTGTAAATGGTGGGTTACATTATTACAGAATTTAACACATACTTGGAAAATACACGTAGATAGAAAATGATGTGATTTTTTTCTTTATTTCTAAATATTATTATAGAAAAATGTCTTTATTTATGGAAATATTTTCTTCCTCAGGGCGGGTGAGATCAAAGCTTTCAGTTCCACTTGCTGGCATGAGAAATGCTGGCAGAATCTAGAGGAAGAAAGGGAACTGAAAGGCAGTTCGCAGTGAACGGATTTCACTATAAGCCCTTCTGCATTTGTCAGTATGTTAGGATATGTGCTGCTTGTATATCACCATATTGGGATATTGACCAGTGGATAAGTAAAAGACTAATTTCAAAAACAAGACAAGCCACAAACTGGGTTCTTGTTCAATACTTTAGGTTCACCATCACCTGACAAAAATGAAGGTGAGAAAGAAATAAAATGTTGCAAATATTCTCACTGACCTGATTTTGTAATAATCAGGGTAGGCTAAACATTTGCTATATTAGAAACCATGCATGTGTCCCCAGACCTAGTTTTTCTCTCTAGATCTGGTTTTTAGAATGCTGGTGATAAACTAAGCCTGATTTATTATATGACCATCCTGTAAGGGAAAAGACTGTAACTTTGGGTATCTTTGGTCAACCTTAAGAGATATAGCAGGGGGACAAATGTGGCTCGGGTGGTTGGGTGTCCGTCTCCCATATGGAGGGGCCTGGGTTCGATCCCTGGGACCTCCCAGTAAAAAGAAAAAAAAGAAAAATATAGAAGGCGCGTGGGCCACCAGGCTTAGTGTACAGGTGCACTGCTAGGCCCCGCCTGCAGGTCCCGTGCGAGGGTGCACCGCCGGGCCCCATGAGCCATGCAGCAAGATGATGATGTAACAGGAGAGTGACACAAGGGAGAGCCAAGATGAGACACACCGAAAAACCTGGAACTAAGGTGGCGCAGGCAGTAGGACGCCTCTCTCCCACATCAGAGTTTCCGAGGATCGAATCCCAGTGAAGACAGGAGGAGAAGGATGAGAAGAGAGGGCAGGAAACAGACACAGAAGTTGCCCAGGGAATGGACACAGAAACAGCAAAAACGAGAGTGGGGGGGAATAATAATGGATAAAAGTAAATAAATAAATAAATCCTTAAAAAAAAAAAAGATTTGTTAAGGGTATTCTGAGGAAGTAAATGTCAAAGGAAAGAAAACTAAAGAATAATCTAGGGACTGAATAACAGTGAACCCAGAGGTAGATGAGAATTGTGGTTGAGGGTACAAATGCAAGAGTGTCCTTCTGTGAGCTCGAGCAGATGTACATCACTATTGCAGGGTGGTGGGAATGTGGAGAAGCATGGGAAAAATACCACTGGTATGACCTGTAGACTGTGGTTAACAGCAATGCTATAATATTCTTGCATCAATGCCAAAGATGTACTGTTGATAATGGAGGTGTATGGAAAAAGTGTGCCAAATGTACGCTGTGGACCTTGGTTGGTGGTAATAGTCTGATGATATGGTCTCGTAATCTGTAACAACTGTTCCACCACGGTGTGGTGTGTTGGTGAAGGGGTGTTGTGTGGGAATTCTACACATGTGTATGATTATTTTGCAAGTTCACAACCTCTGTAATAAAATATTTTTAAAAAATAGGGTGGGTTGGGGGAAAAATTCACCAAATGTAAGATAGGGACTATAGTTAGTAGTAATATTTTGATGATGCTTTTGCATAGTTTGCAACAAATGTTTTACGACAATGGAAAGTGTTGGTGGAGGGGTGATGTATGAGACCCCTGTAAATTGTTATGTATGTTTATTTTGTAAGTTCACAATCCTTACTATACACCTATTGTTTATGCATGTTCATGCATGAATGATATACTTCAATAAAAATAGATTTAAAAAAAGGTTATTAAAAAAAAAAGATAGGAAGAAAACGGAGTTACTCCGGCTAAGAGATTTAAAATGGAGTCAGGAGGCCATTTAGGAAGTTGCTTCTATGCGCTGCTCAGCCAGATCACAATCTGCCAAGGTCTGCAAAACCAAAAGCAACAATGTTTCTGAGGACATCTGGATGCCATGAACCAACTGCTAGATAAAGAAATCAGGTAAACTGACTCAGAAACTTGCAAATGTGGCAAATTGTGCTTTACAGAGGCAAAATAATTGCCATATGTCAGGATCAAAACCTGGTTGCATCTAACTAATGCTATTCAAGGACAGATATGTGGAATCTTCCTAATCCTCCCCCTGCCCCTGCAAATTTATTCAATATTTTATTTTTGGCTAGCATTTCTGGCAGATACATACTGATTTACAGTGAGGAAACATAAAACATGAAACATGAGACTGTTTCCATTCCTTCTTTACCAAGAGATTTTCATTAGCACGTATCTCTAAAAACAGGAAATTTTTCTAGGGAAGTAATTGTAGAGGTTATTTTACATTCTTACTCTTTTTTTTTTAAATTAGAGAAGTTGCAGGTTTGCAGGAAAATCATGCAGAAAATATACAGTTTCCAAATGCCCCGCCCCTTATTATTAACACCTTGTATTCTCGTGGTAGCTTTGTCACAAATGATAAAAGAATATTATAGTAATTGTACTATTAAGTATTGTCCATAGTTTACATAAGGGTTCACCGTTTGTGTTGTACAGTACTGTGTTTGTTTTTAAATCTTTTTATTCTAGTGACATATATACAACCTAAAATTTCCCCTTTTAACCACATTCAAATATATAATTCAATGCTCCTAATCACGTTGACAATGTTGTGCTACCGTTCACCACCATCCATTACCAAAAGTTTATAATCAACCCACATATAAACTCTGTATAATTTAGGCATTAACACCCATTCCCTACCCCCACACTGGCCCCTGGTAACCTGCATTCTAGTTTCTGACTCTATGAATTTGCTTATTCTAATTATTCCATTTTAGTGAGCTCATACAATATTTATCCTTATGTGTCTGGCTTATTTCACTCCACACGATGTCCTCAAGGTTCATCCATGTTGCTTCACGTACAGAACTTCATTCCATTTTACGGCTGAAAAACATTCCGTTGTATGTATCTACCACATTTTTTTCGTCCAGTCATTGGTTGATGGACACTAGGGTTACTTTTATCATTTGGCTTTTGTGAATAATGCCACTATGAATATCAGTATGGAAAAATCTGTTCTAGTCCCTGTTTTCAATTCTTTTGAGTCTATACCTAGAAGTGGGATTGCTGATTCTATACTTAACTTTCTGAGGAACTGCCAAACTGTCTTGCAGAGCAGCTGCACCATTTTACATTCCCATGAATAATGTATGACGGTTCCTATTTCCCCACTCCTCCTCTAACACTTGTTACTTTCTATTTTTTTAGTAGTAGCCATTCTAGTGGGTGTAAAATGGTATCTCATTGTGCTTTTCTTTCTTTCTTTTTTTTTTTTTTAGTTACGGGGGCTGGGGATTGAACCTGGGACCTTGTATGTGAGAAGCCAGTGCTCTACCACTGAGCCATAGCGGCTTACCTGAGTTGGTTTTTTTCATTTGTTTTTGATTGTTGTTTGTTTTTGTTTTTTTCAGGAGGCACCAGGAACCAAACCTGGTTCCTTCCATGTGGGAAGCAGGTGCTCAACTGCTCAAGCCACATCTGCTCCCTCATTGTGGTTTTGATTTGCATTTCCCTAATGGCTAATGATGTTGAACATCTTTTCATGTGCTTATTGGCCATTGATATTTCTTCTTTAGAGAAATGTCATTCAAGTCCTTTGCACATTTTTAAACTGGGTTGTTTGTCTTTTTCCTGTAGTTGTAGGATTTCTTAATATATTCTGGATATTAAGCCCTTATCAGACATGTGGCTTCCAAATATTTTTCTCCCATTCTATAGGTTGTCTTTTTGCTTTCTTGATGGAGTCATTTGATGCATGAAAGTTTTTAATTTTGATTAAGTCCCATATGTATATACATATTTTTTCTTCTTTTGTCAAGTCTGGGAAACTATTGCCTAACACAAGATCCTGAAGATACTTCCCTAGGTTTTCTCCAAGGAGTTCTATAGTTTTGGCGTTCTTTTTTGTGAGCAAGTTTAAGTCACTATCACTTTGATTTTTCTGGTACTTATAGCAAACTGAATCCTACTACATTGATTATGAGGTATTTTGGAGAGTATATTTTGCTGTGGCTTTTGTTTTTCACCTTTGTTTTTGTGATGATACTAATTTTTAAAATTCAAAGTATATTTATTGAGCTTACTATTTTTCAGAGATTGTTGTAGACACTGGAGATACAGCAATTAACAAAACAAAATCCCTGCTCTCATGGGGGATAGAGGCAATGAGCAAATATCTAAATATACAATATAATGCCAGTCATTAAAGTATTGTCCCAGATTCAAACTGCCCATATGTCCTCTGCTTTAGGATGCTGGGGAGGGGACTCTACAACCACTTTCTGCTTTCCAACTGGATCCTTGTTGGGTTCTGCCCATGGGGGACACCAGAGGGGACCTGGGTGGCAATGGGGTGGCCTGTCTGCTTTGCAGGACCAGCCTCATTGCACCCCTTCAGGTGCTGCCTTCTTAGTTGTCTGAGTTCCAGCTTTTAGGGAGCCCCTCCTCTCCATGCCAATCTTCTACATTTAATAATCCCCACCTCTTCCCTTTGTTGCCCCAGTCCTGGAAGGGGAGCTGCTTCCTGCAGTTATATCCATGAGACCTTGGTTTGCTCTCTCGGTCCCTCAATCCCTAGTTGACAATTCTTCATATTAAGTTCTTTCTGTCAAGGTAGTGGTGTGGGTTTCACTCCATAACAGACCCTGCTGGTGCACGGCAAACCTGTGTGGCAAGGATAGGGACAGTGGAGAGCCATCCTGGGATGCCGGTTGGCCTCCCAGACAAGTCTCCCAGGGCATTCCCTTCCAGAGCCACCACATTGAGGGGCTGGTCCTCAGCTTGTTAGGTTCACAGCGTGGAACTGGTCAGGTGGCCTTGAGGTTCTCGGTGATGGGTCCCCGCAAAACAAACTCAACGGGGATAGAGATGTGAATATAGACTGACACCCACTGGTTAGATGACAGAGGCTGGAAAATCCATGCTCTCCATCCAGCTCTTCTGCCCCTTTAGGGTAAACAACAGAGGAGTCCAACGTGGCCCAAGGATCCCTGCTGAGCCAGAATCTGAGTGAAGGTGAAGGGATGAGTGGTCTTGGTGGTGTGTGGCTGGGATGTGCTGTTCTGCTGCCTCCACCTTGGCCAAGGGGACCCGAGTGCTGGTGTTCTCTGCACTGGGCTTC
The DNA here is from genome assembly GCA_029593785.1 of Cabassous unicinctus. Taxonomy (NCBI): domain Eukaryota; kingdom Metazoa; phylum Chordata; class Mammalia; order Cingulata; family Chlamyphoridae; genus Cabassous; species Cabassous unicinctus. The sequence continues at coordinate 24,519 of JAQZBX010035241.1, forward strand.
CTGGGCTCCTTGGGCTCCGTGGAGTCCCTTTCTCTAGGTTTCACACAGGTCCATCCTTTTCTGTTCTCAGGTCTTTTTGGCACATGGTCTTGACTTCTGCTCTCTCTTTTTTTTTTTTTTTTTTTTTT
>JAQZBX010035242.1:0-24654 GCA_029593785.1 Cabassous unicinctus
AGGACTCCAGAGCAGAAGAAGCAATGGAATAATTTTTTTTAATTATACAAGCCAAAGGACTTCTAATTATCCAAATATAAGAATAAAACAAAATATCCCCAAATATCAAGACCTCAGCAGTTGGTCTCACAAAGACCCACACTATACTTTTGGAAGAAGAAAAGGAAAGAGATAAATCCAGGAGACACTCAAGAGATTGGCAAAGCAAGTAAAATTTATTTATAGAGAAAGGAAGAACAGGAACAGAGAACAACATTTCTTTTCAATAACGCATGAAAGTTATACAACAGTAGTCCGCACATTTGGACACAAATAAATCTTAATAAATTCCAAAAGATAAATACCATATACATGATGTTTTCCAATCATAATGTAAAAAAAATTTAAATCAGCAACAAAAAGATTATCTTTAGGATTTGAAATACTTATTGCTAAAGAAACCTTGGGTTAATTGTGAATCATAAAAAATATTAGGCATTGAATAATTAGGAAAATAGCTCATGTAAAATTTTGTGGTATATAGTTAAAGTAATGCAAGAGGGAAATATATAGCTTTAAATAAATTTATCATAAAATAAGAAAGTTTAACAAGAAGTGAGAAAATTATTCAACCCAAAAAGTTGGAATAAAACAAGAAAGCATATGAAATGAGTGAATAAAGGCAATACGTAAAGATTAATACGTAAAGTATTAGAAAAAAAATTATTTTAAGATCAAGCAAGCCAAAACCTAGTCCTCTGAAAAAAATCATTAGAGGGATCATTAAAAAGGGAGAAAAAATAATATTAAATAAATTTTATTTAAAAATATAAGCTATTTCTGAAGCAAAGAACTTAAAAAATAATAAGTATTATGAAAAGATATACTCTAACATATATCAAATCATGGTTGATGAAATATGTGACTCCTAGAAAAATAAATATTGGTATTGAAATGGCAGTCAGAGACCAACTGTATTCCAAAATACAGGTCAGATAGTTTTCTATATGAATTTTCTCTAACTTTCAAGGAGCAGTCAATTTTTCTAAGTTGTTCATGAAATAGAGTAGACAAAAATCTTGCTTCCATGGAAAATGATGCATTGTCCATACTAGCTGACACCCCTTGGGTTATCTAACACTGATTCTGTGGAACCTGTTTTATACCTTTCTAAGTTGTGGACAGCCGATAGTAATGCCACGTAATTTTTATCTATAGACTGCACACTTTGTCCTGTCTGGTACATGTTCAATTGACTTCCCTCAAGTTTTGCCTACATTTGCAAATTGATTTCAATATTTGACATTTAAATGTGACTTTTTTGTCAACTTCTGTGAATTGTTTGCAACACCTCAACAATTTCCTCATTAATTAGTTAAATAAAAGCTTTTGACGTGTTTATTTTTATATCGTATGAGAGTCACGATTTTACCTTTTTTGAAAATTATCTTTAAACAATAAAAATTTTGCGACCCATCCATTTATGAAGTTACTCTAATTATGTCCAAAATTAGACAAGGACAATGCAAACAATATGTATAGAATTATTTTATTTATGAAAACAAATATAAAAAAGTCTCAATAAAATATTCATTACCCAAATCGAATAGCCAAAAAAATATGGTCAAGTAGAATTTATCTCTGTAATAGTAGATGGTTTGACATCAGAAATATCCCTTTAAAAGAATAAAGAGAAATATATAATAATTTCAATTAATGCAGAAAATCATTTGATAATATCCAAAATCTATTTATTATAGAAGCTTATTATAAACCAAGAGTTGAAGGAAATTTCATTAGTTTTCATAAAACACTTCTACTTTGTATTTCGTTAACTTATCCATGACTGAATGGCTCAGTTCTAATTAGGTGTGAATTGATAAGCAGATATTTAACAGTACACTCTGTTGTTCGTACTATAAATTACAATTTTTTAGCTAATGGCTTGGTTAGAAAAAAAACATAAGAAGAGAGTTCTAGACAATCACACTTCCCTAACCAAGTCCACTTGCTCAATCATTCAACAAATGTTTATTAGGACCACCTGTCAGGCATGACATAAACCACCAGGTATAAACTTGTAGGTAAAAGAGCCATGTTCCTTACACTAACAAAACCCAGCGATATTTGATGAGAAATTCCCCTGCCTAGCCTCTCTGGTAAGCATGAGAGTACAATGGTAACTGAGGAAAGAATTGCCTTTAAACCAACTATTAACATTTACTAAGGATCCCCACCTGCCAGGCACTAACTTAAGTAAGTATTTGATGTGCCTTCACATCATATAAACCTCAAAGGAGTTTAGTCAATATTCTTCAAGATATAAGTGTGTCAATAACAGAAATCCCAAGTCAAATTGACCTACAAAGTAAGGAAATATGTTATTACTGGAAGGCAGAACGTAGGACAGACTTAGTGAGGTTTGATTCATACCCCCAAATTTCCCAAGGATACAAAACCTTTCCGTCATTCCACTATGCCTTCCATAGCACTGTCTTCATCCTAAAGATGGTGCCCTCATAGTCATAAGATTGCCAGTCAAAGGACCCCTTGTTCCTTCTCTGTGAGAAAGAAATAATAGCAAACACTTATGTGATCTTTATTATGTGCCAGGCACCCTTGTAAAGGTTTAACACATTTAAATTCAGTTACTCATCCCAACAACTTGAGATGGTAAGCACTATTGCTATCCTCATTTTATGGAAGAGGAAATTTGGATATATAACTTTCAGTATTATTCTTAATACCCTGTTGCTCTCTTCTGACAGCAAAAACAAACTTTCTCTGAAATCTCCAGCAGCCCTCTCTTCAAGTTTAATCACTTCCCATTAATGAACCTATAATTGGCAATGGTGATAGGAGTGCCATGAATGACTCAGAGACCATTAAAACTCCATCCCTGGAACTGAAGGAATCTCTAGATTACGTAAATGGACAAGGGAACCAAATTGGAATTCTGATAAGAAGGATTGTACTTCAGTGAATACAGGGCTAATTGCCAGTATTCTACAGTATTACAGGAGTTCTACAAAATAGACAGCATTTATTAGGCCAAATTTTCCTATGAGAAAACTGAATTATAGAGGGCTTATCTACAGATGGCCAACATGTGTTTGATTCCAGGACCTGAGCTCTGACTCTCTGTGACATGTTGACTGTCCTCATAGGAACAAGTTGAGTGGAGGGTTCAAATAAGAGAAGCAATGACAATACAGTTTGATATGTTCTGTGATGGTGAATGCACATGGCACTGTGGTCATATGTAGGAGGGCAGCTTCCCGAAGACCAAAGGACATGCCTTAAAAAGCCTTAAAAAGGCACCAGCAGAAGGAAATAATTGCATGTAATACAGTCTAAGGGCAAGAGTGTACATAGAGCTCTGGGAAGAAATTAAAGCAGTTCAGTGTGACTAAGCAGTCATGGCACACACTATTGAGAGCAGGACTGTTCAAAGAAGCAGCAGTCCAAGAATGCAAAGTTTTTAAGACCATTTAAGAAGTGAAAGTCATTCAAAAGATTTCAAACTATGATGAAATTTGTATGATTAAAACAATCTCTTTGCTGCCATGTATTTAACAGTGTGTGGCAAGAGTCTACTACTGAGGGCTGAGATTTAATATGAGCATCACCTGAGGCATTTTCATTCATGTTTCCAAATCCAGTTTTAGAAAGGTTGCCTCATACCATGAAGGATTCCTAGCAATGACCTGTATGTAAATGCCCATACTCATAAATCATTTTAAGTGAGCTCCATTAAATTCACAGCCTTACCTTGTCTGATTGTGGAATTCTGTGAAATTGATTATTTGCAGTAGAGAAATGCATATCCCAGCAATGAAGCTAAATCCAGCTGTCCATTTACAGGGCTGTTTTCTCTACCTCCATTGTCTCCAGGTTTTGTGACACCCCTGGATGGTTCTTGTACAAGTTGCCCTGATATACATGCACAAAAGTTTCTCTTTAGGTCTATATCAGAAATGAAATCACTGGGTAGAATTTTCATATTGTATTTATATAATACTTTCCAATTCACAGGTGAATAAAATATTTTCACATTAATTTTCAGTTAATCCTCAGAACATCCATTGAAGGAGGCATTACTATCCCAAATATATGGGGACAAAACTAAGAATCATACTAGTTGTAGTTTAATAATTTCTGGAAATTTGTATTTTGAAATCATCTAGTTCAACCTTCTTATTCACAAATAAGGGAACTGAGGCCCAGTGGGATTGTGTGTCCCAATACTTCACTGGGCTCAATTAATGTTATGTCTAACCCACAGGCTTGAGAATCAAGGCAAAGGAAACTTCAAAAGACTGAGCCAATACCACTGAGATCTGAGATTGTTTCTGGAGCATCTGGGGAGTTGGACCTGTCACTCCAGTCCCCAAAGGTGATTGGGGCTACCCATTAAGCAGGTTAAAATATGCTTTTTCCACAAGCCCTGAATCAGTGGGGATACCAAGTTAACAACCATCATTGAGCACCTAGGTGAATATGGCCTCTGTGCCGAGTCTCTATCTGTACCGTATCTCCTCCATGGGGACCTGTATGTTCATATTCATCCTGGTCAAATCCTGATTGCAGCAGATTAAATTTTTATTGTGGGCAAGGGGAATTGCAGTGTTTCTCAACATTATCTACATATTAGAACAAGGATGGGAAGAGGATTCAAATCCTGAAGCTGGATATGTACCACCCAAGACAAATGACATCAGGTAGCTACTCAGTGCAGTAAGCATTGAGAACCACTACCAAGAATCCTATCATCAGCTGCTACTAATTGGAAGGTCAAAGAACCTGGCCCTTAATCAGTATTTTCCACACCTGTCTGGTGGTAAAACCACCTGAGACCTTGGTAAAGTCCTTCCCCAGCATTTCAGATTCAGGAGCCCTGGAATCTCTGCCTACCCAAGGCCTCAGGTGATTCCTTAACTGGGCAAATTGGGGAGACTTTTACCCAGAAAATACACCAAGAGAGGAATTGGAGCTATTTTTACTCAAAGACCTCTGCCTAATGGGGATTGAGAAGCAACTCACAAGTGTGTTTTTATGAAAATTAATTTCCCTAAGTGGCTGGGTCTTTTATAAGAAACTGACAAGGATTTGATACTATATGTTCTCTATGCTGACCATGGTACAATGATTAGGTTCAAGTGGAAGTCAAGTGGACAATCTTAATGAAGACAAAGTCAGTCATCCAGATACCACCAAGCCTAGAGATCCCAGTGAACAGAGCTACGCTGCCATGAAGAGGTCCTGATGATTTAAGATGAGACTGGGCACAAATGAGAATACTGGTAGAGATGCTTCTTGAAAAGTCACATTAAATTTAGAAATTTATGATTTCCTATTTCAGCCTTGCTGAGTATGATATGGCATCTACACAACTCTGGAGAGGATAAATGGCTTCTTCATATACGTTGGCCATAAGGAGTCAAGTTTTACTCTCCCATATCATTCTACAGAGGGCTTATAACAATGGAGCCTTTGATCTGCCTGTCATAGAATTGGAAAGCTCCTATTATTACTCCATGGAGAGCAATGGGGTGTCTCCCAAAATTACAGGAGTCCGATAGTCCTACATTTGATAACAAGCAAATTTGCTTGTCCAGGTTTACATTTAAATGTGTCAGTGTGTTTAAATAAGACTTGAAAGGCCATCTAAATTACATATAAGTAAACAGATGCTTCAAAATATAAGTATACACCCAGGTTTATCCACACACACACTTCCAAAGAATAGAGACTAAGTAATTATATTATAAATAGCAATGGCTCACAAAACATATTTATGTACACCTTTCTGTTACCGAAACAGAATATACCATACTCAATTAATTACATGTCAATCAAAACCACAAACAAAGCATATACCAAATTTTGGGTCCTATTTCCATCATGTTTCTTTTTCCTGATGTCGACACATTGCTTTGCTCTTCTCAGTAATTTGTTTTCGATCTATAATGTATGATTCCTATATCAATATTTCTATTGTCGTAGAGAATTTTTGTTCTTTAGATTCCTATTTTTTCCTGATTTTAAGAAGAATATAGTCTATAAATGCTTTCTTTTTAGGCACAGGCTGAACTCTCCTTCTGTCTTCTAGATTTAGCAACATGTTTACAGACGTCTTTAGCTGTAATGCCTTCAAAGAACAGCAAATCCTATCTCCTCCCTATACCCTTTCCTACACTGGAGTACCATTTAGCTTTTCACCAGTATTCTACTTCCATCATTTGTTATGATGCCAAACCACCTCTTTAGAAACAGTTCTTTCATTTTAAACTTACTCTTTAAGTCTGTCACTTATGCTGATTACCTTCTGGATAAGAAAAAAATTCTAATTAAATTTTCTATTGGCATCCTCCTTACCTGACTGAATGGCTGTAGCTTTTGTTGTTATTGTTGTTAATTGCAGAACACATTCACTTGAAATTAAAGCTGAGAATCACTGTAATCTTATCGTCTAACATGCATAAGGAAGTGTAGTTTGAGAAGAAAATACAATTGATCAAGAATCAATAGACTCCACTGCTTGTTTTTTGGCCATCAGTTCACTAATTTCTCAGAATATAGATTTCCTTAGCTATAATACAGGGGTGAAATACCTGTTATCTACATCCCAAAAGCTATTGTGGCTGATCTAACCAGATAATGATTGTAACTGCAAGATGCAATAAAAAAAATTATTCAATGGCTGGAGCTCAATGGTTAAGTGACGATTTTTCCTAGGTAGTTCCTTATCAATCACTACCTGAGCTTAATCTTTCCCTTCTTCCCACTGACAACCACATTATACAATTAAATTGAATGAAAACACTGTTAATTAGTGAATGAGTTGGGTCATAATTGGACCAATAAATTAATTTAAAAACAAATAACATCTGAATTCCATGAAAGATGGGTTCACAGATTCCTGAAAAAGTCATATATCCTCTACCCAGTCAGTCCTCAGGAGATACACATGTCCCACCCAAGACAGCTCACTGAGAGATAACACTGGCATTCTAATCCCTCTTCAAGCTGCTTAACGCATAGAATCCAAAAGGATGGCAGGATAAATTGTCATTAAGAGTCTGTGCTCCTTGAACCAGAATCAGGGTGTGACATGTTAGATTTCATTTATACCATCAACCAATTCAAATAACTAATTTGAAAAAAAAGACCAAAATAGGGAAAATGGGGCTCAGAATTCCAAAATATTGGTGAACTTAGGAAAAAAAGAAAAATGTTAAGGTTTTTATCTGAAATGTGAAAGCATTCATTAAAATCTTTGGCACTGAATTATCTGAGGATGTTAGAATGTTGAACTAGATGAGGCCTGAGGTTCTAGACCAGTGTATCTTACCTGTTTTCATCAAAAAGTCCAGTAATTTGTATAATGTTAACAAGATAAGTTTTTTAGTGATAATAGTGGCTTGCTTAACATGGCAAATAGTAGAAAGGAGTTCCTACAAGTGAACTTAAATATATACAAAATGTGTGGATTAGCTAGAAAATGTTTTAGAGACACTCTCCACAATATATATATGGCATGGGCATATGCATCCCTTGTCTTTAGATACAATCATCTAGGCTAAATACCACAGCCATACCATATCCAGGCTTAACTTTCAATTCCGTTTGCTCTCTGTGTGGCAGAAATCTGCCTCTCGCTCCTTGAGTTTGCCTGGAATGATTTTTTTTTTTTACATATTGTGGTCAGAGTGCATGGAAGTGACAAGCTGAAGCTTCCTTGGGCCCAAGGAACAGGTCCTGTGAACTGTTTCTCATGAGCTTGCCCACTCACACATATACACTTAATTCATATTTATCTGAAGGTACAGCAGAATTTGACCTAAAACTTGCTAACTTGCTGTCATTAAACTTGGTAGTGAAGTTATGGAGAAAAGAGCTAACTCTTCCTCACCTCAAAGCATCTTTTACTACTTCTATCATCTATTTGCAAAAAAAAATTAATACTGTAAAAAACATGCTGTGGTTTGTTTAGAATGATTCTTGGCAGGGCTTAATAAAATTCATACCATGGACCTAAGACACTACTGATTGGAAAGTCTGATATGGTAGAACTAGTCAATTATATCTAGTCACCAGTTTCACTGTGTTCCCCATGGTTTGGTAAGGGAATTCTTTGAATCGATAAATTCTTTCACACTGGTAGTGTCCTTAAGTATTTTTTATGCAAGGAAACAAAACTGATACTCAATTCTTTTTTTAATATATAAAACTTTGATAGGAAATGGAATACAGAATACAAAATACTAGCATTCAGTCTTTGTACAAATACTTCAATAAATTATACATAACATATTCACTCACTTTCTTAATAAAGCACATGTAACTAGAAATGCTAAATTCTGTTACTCTTTGACTAAATCCTCTCATGAATTAAATTGTTTGTAAAGACTCAAAATTGCCTAGTAAAATATTTTTGCTCTTGTCTATATAGCATTTTTCATAGATGCTAAAATGATCACACTTAATACAAATTTAAGCATTTACAGACAACCATTTTGGCCCATATGAGTTTATTGAATGAAAATATCAGAGAATCTGATGCTTATGGCTCTGGGTTATAAATAAGCTTTATTCAAATCCATCTTGGCCAAAATTTTAACACTTAAGCCGAAGTCAAAATGTACTTAAATGAAACATGCAGCTATTCATGCTAATAATACAAATTTTGTCCTATGCCATTACTATCTTCAAGTTATTTTCTTTACAGGAAACTTAAATAAGTTATAGCTGATAGATTACGTTGTAAATTTATTATTTTATAAACACACACGTTGGTAATTAAGCTGCATATTAAAGCCATAAATCAAATCATTGTCCTTTATGTCAAAGACCTATTATTATTCAGTGATTGGGAAACTTCATTTTTATGGGTGTGCTACAGGGATGAGGTCAACCTGCAGCAGCAACATAGACTAATACAAGTAGTTTTTTCTCTTCTCACATTTTCATTCTCTTTTAATTGGAGCAGGATTTGGGGTTAGAGGTATTGAAAGAAGCAGTATGCAACAATTTTACTTTTAATCAAATTAAAAACATTCTTAAGTATACAATGATGGCATGTAATGTGTTACTTTTACAGCACAAATCCTCAAATGAGTTAAATGACTTTATATACATATATATATATATATACACACACACACACACACACACACTATAATGCTTTAAACAAAAATATTAAAGTACATCAAAGCCCAACAAGTTTAAAACAAATGCAAATATCAAAATATTTAGCTGTCTTCCTTTATTCAAGCTTTTACAAATACAGTATTCATGGTGTGTGAGCAAAACAGGTTTAGTTTTCTCATAGTCCTCCATCTCTCTTTTAACATGACACTTGTTTGGTTGTTGAATTTTTAATATAATAGTATTTTAGATCAGTTTCCTTCTCCATATCTCCTCACACTAAATCACAGATTCTTGCCTTCTTCTCAAAGCCATGACCATTATTTTCTAGATCAATTTTTTCCAGAAACTTCTGGCTGATTGTTTAAAACATATATTCTCTTGCTTACAGTGGCTCTTCTGTTTTTCTTTCTTTCTTCCACTTTGAAGCGTTTCCACTATTCCCTCTTTCTTATCAAGATCTTATTGGTTTCCATGTTTATACTTAGAAAACAAGAGATTCTTGGGAGACATCAGTAAGGATAGTAACCCCCTGAGAATTCAATTATCTCTGACTGTCAATAACATTTTCTCTTATATTAGAATTAGCTTCAGTATCATTTCATTATCATGAAGAAGTTATTGTTACTGTTCTATTACTTTCCACTACTTTTGCTGCTGTCTTCTCCAGAAAGTTTGATTAATTTTCATTTAGCATATAATTTTTAATTTTCTCCATCCTGTAGTTATAACTGAAGTATTGACAAACCTAATGGAATTTATCTTTCTGAAGGATTATCATAAACATTTTCCTTTTTAAAGGAAGACATATAAGAATTGGGGTCTTTCAAAGCCTTCTTCTGTTTCTTTAAAATTGTCATTTTTCATACAAATAGCAGTAGCCTGAGTTTTAAATTCTGAACTTTGTGATATAATTCATTCATCACTTTCAAACTGTGCACCCAGAGTAGTCCCTGCTGCAATTCTTATTAAAAACTGAGTTATGTATAGAGCTCTCAATTATAAGCTGTTAGGCTGGACCATCCAGGAACATCTGGCACTTTCACAGGTCTGGTGGAAGTGCTTGGATTGGCCAATACAGAAGGCCGAGCAAAGAGAGAGGCAGAGGAAATCCAGCTTCTAACCAGGAGTCAGGGCCACATCCTCTTCCTTCTCCTTGTGGAACCTACCTGCACCTGGCACTCGAGTAGCTCCTGTCATGCAAACTGCTCTTGCTTGACTCTCACCATTTCTATCATCTGCTCCTTGAGAGGGTCTGCATCCTTCCTGTCCACTGGCCTTTGGAAACTCAGATCCCTCATTCATTTTGATGGCTAAATTTATTTAACTCTGAGGAGAAATCTCTATTGGAAGCAACAGATTCTTAATTTGAAATTTAAATTAAAATGCAGAGCATGTTGATCATCTGGCATCTATGATGTATGTACATCATGATATATAATATAATTCTATCAGACATAGGTTTGAACTTATCAATGTGAAAAAATGACATAGTTAGAACAATTGAAATTATTCTAACTAGTCAAAGTTTCAGAGTTTTACAGTTATCAAAACGTTCCAGTCAATTCAGTTACTAATACAGTTAGGAAAAATTATGGAAGCCAATTAATCCATGTGCCTAATTGGCTATGAGAAGAATGTAACAGAACCCACAGATGTCACTACTCACTAAGGGAACCCATATCTTGGGCTGGAGCTAACCTTCAGATAACATGGCACATGTCACCAACATCAGATTCACTTGAGGACTCCTTGGAACTGCAGGCTTCTGGGGCCCATCGTAGATCTAAACCTCCAAATCTCTCTCTAGGAATGGGTTCTGAAGCTTTCACATGGTTCTTGACCACAGTAAAGATCAAGGGCCATGATTTACGATTTCAAAGAGGTTCAAATAACCAACTAAAATGAATATATGATGCTTTTAAGGTGGCTAGACCCCAGAAAATTACATTCTTAAAGTTAATCCATTTTGGTGGGTGTGGACCTTTTGATTAGGTTACTTCAGTTAAGGGTCTTTTGATTAGATTACTTCAGTAAATAAAGGTTCATGGTAGGTTTTAATACTCTTAATGGAGTCCTTTATAAGAGAATGAAATTGAGAAAAGAGAGTGAGGAGCAAGAAGCTGAAGCAACAAAACCCAGAGAGAAGGGAGAGACCAGCAGATGCCACCATATGCCTTGCCATATGACAGAGGAGTCCAGGATCACCTGCAGCCTGTCTTTGGTGAAAAAATAATTACCTAGTGTTGCCTTGATTTGGACACTCTCATGGCCTCAGAACTGGAAGCTTGCAAGTTAAAAAATATCCATTGCAAAAGCCAACCCATTTCTAGTATATTGCATTTTGGCAGCCTAGCAAACTATAACAGAGCAGGTTTGGGCAGTACCTCACACCTACTAGTTGAGTGACTGCTAATTGCATAGCAAATATTCATGGAACTCTCCATGGCTTAATAAAACACTTCATCTGCATGAAATACTCCCAGTAGGTACTTTCTTCCCTCAAATGTTTGGGAATCCCTTTTTTTCTGGTGGATCTGGATAGCAGGGTAGAAATGCAAAAGGCAGCAAGGTGGAAACAGGAAACTCCTTAATGGAAGTTCCTTGTTTCTCTAATTATAAATGAAATAAAGCTTTATTTATGTTGACCTTGAAATGCAGTAAATATATACATCAACTTTTTAAAGTGTGTCCTTTCTCACCCTTTTTCTTAGAGACATCAAATTTAAGCTTTGTCCTTTGCTGAATCTCTTAATACAATTTTAGTGGAGAGACTATAAGACCACAATCTATTGAGTCAATAAGTATTATTGAGGACCCACAAAGTGTCAAAATCCCTGCCTTGAATGAACTTGAACACCAAGTTTAATATCTGATATTGGGGTTTCCCAAAATATAGGATATTTTTAAATAAGAAGACATGTTTTTTTTCTAGTATACTGAATCCCAGAATTTATTAGACTTTTATTAAAGAATCCCTTATACTATGCCAAAATTGACTTTGAATACAATCATGAATATGTAAAAAGCATGAATATAAAGATTCTCAAAAGGGAAAATTAGATGATGAACAGAAAAAGTGGAGATATAAGGGTTTGAAACTGTGATGGAAGAAAATCTAGTAACTGTCATATCCTATGAAGTGGTTAACTTCTCTCCTGTGTCTCAACACCTTATGGAGAAATTCTATTTTCAGTTCAAAAAGAAAAGCTTTCATGATATGGAATCATTTACTATATATTATGGGACTGGTTTAATTCCCTTGTCTTCTAGAGACATGTTTTGAAATCCTCCAGTATCTTTCAGGTGAAGCTGATAAGGAGAAACCATGGAGACAGGCAACGAGACACTAAGCACAGATTTTATTTTCCTGGGCCTTTTCCCTGGAATGAGACACATTAGTGTCCTTGTCTCTGTTATGCTTCTGATCTACACCATTGCCATCACATGAAATACAAATCTGATCCTCCTCATCTGGATAGATTCCCGCCTCCAAACCTCCATGTTTTTTCTTCTTAGCCACCTCTCCTTCATTGACCTGGTTTTCATCTCCAGCACAGTCCCCAAAATGGTGATGAACTTTTACTCAGGCAAAAGGAAAATCTCTGTGGTCAGCTGTGGGACCCAGATCTTCTTCACCCTAACCTTGGGAATCGCTGAGTGCCTCCTCTCACCCTCATGACTTATGACCACTATGTAGCCATCTGTCACCCTCTGAAATACCCAGTCATCATAAACCACCGGGTCTCCCAGCAGATGGTCTTTGGGTCTTGGGTGGGAGGGGCTCTGGCATCTCTAGTCCACACAGCCTACTCCATGCATTTTCCCTTTGTGACCTCCGTGAGCTCCACCATTTCTTCTGTGAGGTCAAGGCCATCTTCAGGCTATCTTGCAAAAATATCTTTGCATATGAGAAAGGGGTAGTGGTGATCAGCATTGCTGTGGTTTTTGTCCCTGTAAGCCTCATTCTGACCTCCTACACCCTCATCTTCCTGGCAGTTCTACAAATGAACTCTCCTGAAGGGAGAAACAAAGCCCTGGCCACCTGTTCCTCCCATTTGACTGTGGTAACCTTTTGTTATGGTCCAGCCATGTTGATATACATGAGACCTGGATCATCCTACACTCTCATCCTGAATCAGGCACTTTTTATGTTCGATACCATCCTCACCCTCATGCTGAACCCCCTCATCTACAGCCTGAGGAACAAGGAAGTATTGGGTGCACTGAGGAAGGTGCTGAAGAGGTGTTCCATTTCAAAGTAGAATACTCTGTCTCACTGAGTGGACATGAAATTTCATAAAGTATCACTCTGGGAATTCAGGGTCCAAGAAAATCAATTTAGACTCTCACTGTCCTGTTTTCCCCAACTGTAAATGTTGAACTCATCCCTGTCTCCTGACAATGTTAGTTTTAAATAGTTACATCCAAGAACACTAAATCACAACCGATCCTCAGTGTGGAAATGAGCATATGCCTAATCCCCTGAACTCACTTCATTGGTGTCTCCTGCAATGGAAATGATCAGGTCTCCCCTTTTTTAAATATAGCAAGAAAATATGTCAAAATATATGAAAAAGAACTCTTGGGATGAAAATAAAGTAGCTTATCTGAGATCAAACATTCCCCAACTTTCTTTTGTACCAGTGAAATGCCCAATAATTCTAGCCCATTGAACCAATGAAACAAAGCCAGAGCTAACAATCTTCAAACAGCTTTTACCTTTGCACACCCAGTGATACATTGAGTCATGTCCATTAACCCCCTAATGATGATGGTTATCTGTATTGTATTCTCCATTTTTCTTCCTGAACTCTAACAATAATTGCATATGAATGTTTCTCCTCTGGTCCTTTGTTCCTTTCAACTTATCTATACTCCCACCCGAGAGATTACTGTATTTTCAGACCTCCATTCCCCTGGTCAGGAACTTATCATTCATTGGTGCTTTCCATGGCCTACAGACTAAATTCTAGATTCTCACAAGTGACAGCAAGGACTTCTATGCCATGGTCCAGACAGTCTGCCACCAATTCCACAATCTACCTGAGCTCCAGAAATGCCCAGCAGCTTGTATTCTGTCCTGAGTAACACTTTTTCTCCCAACCTGAACCTTTGCAGGAGTTTTTCCCCCTACTTGGAAAGCCCTTCTACACTCGAGTGCCCAGTTCTCACTCCCTGCCTGGATACCCTCCCGTCTTCTACAGATCCCCATGCACTACTTCTCACCTCGTGAAGTCACCCTGGCCCCTGGTCAGACTCAGGGATCCTTGGTCTCCCCCCAAACCAATGTCTCCCCTCTATGTCCTATGCTTTTCAAAATGCACACAATGCATATTTGACTAGTGAATGCATTAATGAACATGATTAGCAGAGCTGCACATTCCAGTGAATCCTTAATTTTTCAAAATGCACACAATTTGCATTTGATTACTGAATTCACTAATGAATACAATTAGCAGAGCTGCACATTTCAGTGAGTCCTGTTGTCCTTTAAATTCTGGACCTAGAGTGACTAGGAGGCTTCCCCAGGTCACCCTTCTGGGACTCCCAGTTTTCACACAAGCTCCAAAAATCTGTGAAATGATCATTTTGTAATATCAGTATCTTCATTTCCTTTTTCACAGACAAGGAAACTGAGGCCCAGTGAGGGATAGTAACCTACTCAATGGTACAAGGGTGACTCAGTCTTCTTTAGTGGCCAAGGGCAAATTTTCTCATTGCTCTACTGGCCTCATTTTTCTACATCTATATAATGTAATGCTTAACATTTTCTTTTGAGGATTTTTCAGAGAATTAGTAAGTATCAGTGTAAAGACTTACCCATTGATAAATGGAAAGTATTTATCATTTTATCACTCTAAAGCAAGCATTCAATCAAACCAAATCTTTACTTCATTTTCTTGTTCAGTTTTGTTTATTAATGTGTTACATTAGCATTTTAGAGACATGCACTAAATTTGTGCTTACTTAGCCAAAATAACAAGATAATCATGTTACATTTACCTATAATGTCAATTGAGACATTGGGATAATTAGAATAACAGCAATAATTAACATGGGTACAGAATTTATGATTTATACATGTATAATCTCATTTCTAATTGAACCTCCTAAGACCTTTATGATGTTATGAATTAAAGAATATTAGGACTAACTCACCAGTTTTCTACACAGTGCTAAATATTTGGAAAGCACCAATCAATCCTACCTCAAACAACCAATAGCATTTTGTAGTCATAAGCTAAAACAAACATCAGAAATGAGGAAACCCAGTTATGATTTCATATAACTGTTTCAGAGTAGTCTCCAGAGATATGTTAGAATTTATATAATTGTTGTATTTTAACAATTGTATCTTAGTACAAATAAATATGCACACTGCTAAAGTTATTATAAATAAAATTGTGTACTGTGTATTGTTTTTATAGTCAATAGTCATTTTAAGCATGTGCATCTTCTTTCCCCAACTATCATAAGCACCTTAGATGGAGAAACTACACAATCAGTCATCCTTTTATGGCAAATGCTACTTATTGAAACATTGTGATATTTAGTATCTCAGCAATAATTTTCCTGGATATAGAACCTTATCATTTACATATACATGACAAACTTATTTCTAGTCTCCTAACCCCAATGAGGTTATTGTCTTTTCCATTTTGTGAGGTTTGAAGGAACTAAGTGGTTGGACAATGTAATGCAAATAAAGCGATAAATCTTAGAACCTCCAAATCTTCAACTTTCAATTCATTGCCTTCTCAATTAGACTGTACATATATAGTGAATACACATAAATTTGCTTCTCAGCACATTTTTTCAACCATTGGGATTCATTTAAAGTGCTTATCATACTATCAGGAGTTGATTCTGATACACAGGGTATACCATGAGAGCTGTGTGGAAGACTTCTGTTCATACACCGATCTTCAAACTGCTCCCTACAGTGGAAGGCTGCTCCTGGTTTCCTGCCTCACGGGGCAGGGGCTTTCTCAGACAATGTCCACATAGACCAACAACGGTGGCCATTTCACTACTCCAACTGACAGAAAACATGAAACAGCTTTCCTCTAATACATTGACTTTCTAATCTATTTAAATTAACTGGTGATTTCACTGATTCTATCCTCAATCTGGGCTCTGAGAAGTCTAAAGATAAGGCCTCCACTGCTGAGGGGCTTGCAGTATGGCTGGCAATAAAGAACATTGACATTATACCTGTTAATGAATAACACAAACAAGAGGAGCTCCAAGAATCCACAACTGTGCTGACACATAAAACCCAAACAAGCAATAAATCAAAATTTGGTTTTCACGTTCCCAATGAGTCCAAATGACTAGTTTAGAAGTGCATTTTATTTTCTCTTAGTGAAAGAATTCTCTTATTTATCCAGTCCTGTATGAGAAGCATGGCCAGAAGCTTGGGAGAATGGTCAGGGGCTGGGAGCATGAGGAGGGCTGGGAGCATGAGCAGGGCTGGAAGCCTGGGAAGGGTCTGGGAGCATGGGCAGGGACCTGGAAATTTGGTCAGCGTCCTGGAAACATCATGCCTGGAGAAAAGCTTCTTGGTTCAAACCAGGGTCCTCCTCTTATTAGATCTTTGACCTTAGGCAAATTACTGAACTCCTCTAGGTCTCAGATTTCTCTCTCAGAAGATAAAGATGAAAATAAAGGTCCCTGCCTTGTGCTGATGTCAAAATTGTGTTAATATGCATAAAGTCCTGAGAAGAGTTCAGGCTTATATTAATTGCCTTGCTAGTGATACTCATGCAAAATCAAAAATTTAAAAACTTTTATATTCCAAAAAAAAAAGATTATTAACAATCTGCAATTCCCTCTTTGAACATTCAGTTGAAAAAAAATATTTATCACACATTTTCTAAGTCCAAGCCTCTTAGCTAGGTTTTCACACACAAAGAATTTATAAAAACATTCAGAGGAAGAGTAAAGAACATAAATAACTGCACCAGAATTGATACAAACACAGAATCAGAGAGTTAGTTCCAGCATGGGGGTCAGGGGGTATTTTTACAAGCTCATGTGATTGTTTGGTGGAGTTGGATGAAGGATATGCTTTATACTGAAGCCACCAGACCATACCACCATCCCCAGAATCTGTAAGTCAGACTTTTCTCCTAAAAATGAAAACTCCTCCTCCCAATTTTCAAGCCACAAAGTCACCAAACTAAGTGGAAGGTCCTTCACAGACTTCACCAAGCCACTCATCTAGGGAGGGATGCCCTGACCAGCTTATCCAAGTGGGTCTTTAGGGGCCAGGATTTGGCCAAAACAATCAAAGAGGAAACCAAGGGTTGCTCCTTATGTGCAATTAATGACTCAAACAATGGGAGGCTTAACAAGCCTCCTACCTTAAATCACCCTGTCCAGATGCAGGGATCATACCTTGGGGAAGAAGGGCAGAAGACTTTACCCACATGCCATCTTGCCAGGGCTAAGCATTTCCCACTAGCAGGGAAACAGCAAATGAGGTGGCTAAGGACCTCCTAAGGGAAATCATTCCCCAGTTCAGACTGCCTAAGTCCCTCCAAATTGAAAATGGGCCAGTCTTTACTATTAAAATAACCCAAAGTCTATCAGCTGTGCTAGGAATTAAATGCAATCTTCATAGCTCCTGAAGGCCCCAATCCTCAGGGAAAATAGAAAGAGCTAACCATATCCTGAAACAAATTCTGGCCAATCTTTGCCAGGAGACTACATCACCTTGGGTCACCAATCTACCCATGGCTTTACTGATCTGCATGTAGCTTCAAAAGACCTGTTCCAGCTTATCCCCTTCAAGATGGTCTGTGGGTGACATTTCCTCACCCAGTACTTGATACTTAGATTAGGAGACCCAGGAACTCACTAAGTATTTTATCAGCCTAGGAAAAATTCAACAAGTTATCCAGGAGCTTGGGAACAAAGCCCTCCCTAGCCCCAATCTTCAGTTGCCTTTGTCTAAAGTTAAACCAGAAAACTAGGTTCTGATCAAAACCTGGCAGGAGAACAGACCTCACTCTCAATTAGACCCAAAATGGAAAGGACCTTATTCTGTGATTCTCTTCACTCTTACAGCTGTAAAAGTTAAAGGATTTGACAGCTGGGTGCACTTATCCTGAGTGAAGTGAGCTGTCCAAGGAAGTGCTAGCTTGCCAGAAACACCTGATAAAATGTTAGAGAGCCAGCAATTGGACAGCCTGATATACCTCTTCAAGAAACAAAGGTAAATAGTGTCTGTGTCAAAGCCAGTATATATATTATCTCCTATTACCCCTAACTCTAGCCCAAATTAAGTTTCATGTATTCTACTACATCATCCTATGGCTAGTGGGGAGGCAAGCCAACCCCCTTTTAGAAATCTTGTCCAAAAAGTGGCCAATCCTCATGTTGGCTCTGGGTGTCCCAATCAGAAACGTCCATGGCCTGGCAAGCTGCTCCCAAGTACTGGGCAATTGCCAGTCTTACAGTCCAGTCTATTGCCACAATATCACCCAGTGCAGGGACAGAATTCAGACAACCCATCAGCCAGCTTCTCACAACACTCTGAGCTAGTAGCATCACCTTAGAACCTACCTCTTTCATTCTGTTGGGTCCTCTATACAGTTCAGTTCACATACCTAACAATACTACCTTCCCCATCTGTATCTACTCCAATGCCTGCCAACACTCCTCTTACCCTCCTTTCCTGGGCCAACTTAACTTTATCTCCTGTAGCAACACCTTCTGGACAGCCTTTCAACTGGTTAAACATTTAGATATGCTGACTGCTCCTCCTAAAGTGGTCTACCTCACCCAGTATCCCATCAATGCTACAATGCTAACCAGAACCAAAGACCCACTCAAGGCTCAGCAGGCTAGGGTAGGGATAGTAAGGCACTCAAACACTATCCAGTACTTTTGGGTGTGCCTTGCTAGCTCTTGTAATTCTATACTTTTGAAAACAACTTATGCTGACCAAAACACCCCACCAAAGATCCATGGACATGTCATAAACAAGACCACTATGGCCTGGGAGGAGAACCTAACCTTGCCTGGGACACCCAGAGAAGCATCCTGTTTCATGTCCTTGGGCCCAACGGGTGTATGTCAGTACTGTCGGCTTATAGGTCAACCAGTGAGCTAGTAACTGTAAGTTCTGAAGAGGGCTACACCTCACCAATAACCAATCTCACATTTGCTGCTACTTTAAAATCTCATGATGGAATTTTCTTTCTCTGCAGAGACAAGGCTTACCTCTCCTTTGGATCAGATTATGCTCACTAGCATACATCACCCCCTCTATCTACTATGTTCCTGAAAACTTCACTGTGACATTTCCTGTATTTTTTCATCATGCAAGAACTGATAGGGCAGTGCCTCTTCTCACTAGCCTCCTAGCTGTTCTAGGCATAAACACCACTGTGGAAACTGGGGTTGGTAAATTATACCAAATCCAGCAGATCTACCACCACATCTCCCTGGGGTTAACCAATGGCCTAGAAGAAACTCACCATTCCTTTGAAGTCCTTAGACAGCAAATAGACTCTCTTGCTGATGTGGTACTGAAAAATCATAGGGCACTAAGTAAGCTAACAGCAGCACGGGGAGGGACATGCGTGTTTCTCAAGGAAGAATGCTGTTTCTATGTAAATCACTCCAGAATATCCCTAGAGAACATTTAAAGTCTACAAAATGAAGCCCACCAACTTCAGGAGGATGCAGCCTCTGGAGGCACCTGGACTTTCTCATTCTCATGGTCCAGTATGTCATGTCTAGCCCCCTTTTGGAGTCCACTTACCACCATTGTCTTTCTCTTTTTAGTGGGACCACATATCTTCCAAATTCCAACTAAGTTTATTTATTCCAGAAGCAATGCTTTCTGGAACAAGATATTAGTCACACAGGGATTTAACCCAGTTCCAACCTTGAAGTCAGGCTCATCTAACCTCAACCTCAAAAGAATAATCAGAGCAGTTTACACGTTATCAGCCAGGGACTACTGCTCTAACCAGCAGGAAGTAACTACAGAAGAATGACCATTGCCCCTCAGAAGCCCTGTAAGAAAAAGTGTGTGAACTCTCTGAGGGGGGAGTTGAGGCAGGTTATTTTCCAAATATCTGGAAACTAGGAAATATCTAGCTACCAGATATTTCCAAACAGGCATACCCATTGGTCCCAGCTAGCCCCACTCAAAAGGCCTCATCATTGGCCCTCACCATTGGTGGGGTAACTAATAACAGCTGTGGACTCTCCCCTTAGCTTTATCAAGGGGAGGAGTAATTAATAGTTTAAAAAAGGTAATTGCACAAGCCAAATCACTCTCTCTGCCTATAGGAGCCCACATCAAATCTTGGTGCATATTTCTATCCTTCTCTCCCATTTCTCAGCAAGCTCTGTTCTTTTCCCCCATTTCTCAAAAAATTCTTTTTACTGGCCTAACAAAAAAAAAGCCAAACTTATTGTGTGAACTGGGCTTAACTTGCATGTTCCAAATCTATCCATTAACCCTGAACTCACTGTTAAATCAGATTAATACAATATTAGATATTTTGTGATACACTTGTCCTGAGAAGATTCATCTTGTCAAAATTATGACTATGTCATTTATTGTTCTCATCTTCACATGCATTGTTTCATTGAATTAGTACAACAATCCTCTGAGAAAAACCTATTATTACCTCTAACCAGCAGATGTGAAAAGAGAAGCTTGAGAAGTGAGGTCACCTGCCCAAGGCAACACAGGTAGTAAAAGGTGAATCAGCTTTCAGACCAAGTCTGACCCCTTGTCTCAGTTTGCCAGATCTGCTCTCACAAATACCATATATATGTTTTGGCCTAACAACAGGAATTTACTGGCTCATGGTTTTGAGGCTAAAGGATTCCAAAATCAAGATGCAGGCAAGGCTTGCTTTCTGCCAGAGTATGTAGTGTTCTGGCATTCCTTGGGGTTCACTGGAAATGCCTCTCCTTTTGTTGGATCTTCTGGTTTCCTCTGACTTCTGGTTTCCTCCTGTGTGACCATATCCAGCTTCTGGCTTCTGATTTCTTCTCTTTATAAGGCCTCCAGGAATGTATACTAAGATTCACCCTCATTCTGTTGGTCCATAAATATAAGATAACATTTTCAAAAGTCCTCTTTAAATGGATTCACCCCATGGGGATGTGGATTAAGATTAAGAGCATGTGTTTTGGTGGGTACTAATTCAACCTACCACACTGGTAAGCCAAGGGCTGAGGAGTAACTTAACCCCTGGTGAATTTGAGCTCTGCCTTCTGACACTTGAGCTAATTCCCTACCAAGGCTGGGCTGAACTGGTACACTCCCTGCAGATCCCAAGGCATCTCTCACATTCAATAGCCCTGTATTAAACCTCTGCTTCCAATGCTGTCAGGCACTCTCTGAGTTTGTGGTGAGCTAGCAGTGGTGAGTTCACAGAGATCACCAACTGTAAACATTTCTTCTCTACATAAAGAGCTGAATGCCTCACTTGCTGAGCTGTGGAATACAAAGGGATACATACAAGAACCCAGAATCACCAGGAGGTGACAAACACAGACACACACAAAGAAGGTATCCCGATATTAGAAAAAGAAGCCATTGTTCCTAGGACAGCTTCTCACAGGGAGTTGAGAAGGTGCAGGAGAATTCAGTGTATGGTCAGATCCCATGGACAGATTATATCTGATATTACCTAGATTGTCTGTACTAGACTGATCAGCTACTAGTCAGGTCAAGCAAAAGAGTTAAACTAATTATTTCTAAACATAGATTATCTTTCTTTCCCAGAGATGGAGTTTAAAGAAATCTTTGGTGTTTTCTGGGCTTTGAAAAGAGGTTCTAATCATGCCCAGCTTCAAAACAAAAACAAAAAGCATCTTAGGTTATTCTATATGCATCATAAATATTTGAAATACTGACTGCCAATTTATACATTCAAAAATTCATCCTGAAATTTCAACATAAACTCATGAAATCCTATTACAAGCCAGACTGCATAGAATTCTCTCCCTACTTGCTCTCTTTGAGATAAGCTGAGCTCGTCACTCATGTGGATGCCATGCTAACAAGTCTGAAAATTGCATTTTTACATCTTCAAACTTAGAAATATTAGTTGATTACCATTTCCAGATTTGGAAAACTAAAATTCTCCATTCTGACTTTGCACTGGCCTGCTCCACTTAATAAAAAGGCATAAATCCTCCCTGCAAAACTTAGACCCTTATTTCTTTATATTGGTTGGAATTTGAAGGGTTGGGAACAGAGGTCATCAGGGGCCTTGTAATTTCAGTAGTCCATGCCAGCAGGTGAAGAGTTTCTTGGCAGCTGAACATCTGATTATGCAGCAGATGCTTACACTCAAAGCATTTTACATAGCAAAGCACTCAGCTTAGACCCTGCTGGTCTGCTTCACCTGTTTCCCCCACTCTCTTTGGATACGTAAACATTTCCTGTCCCAGTCTGCTTCTCACAGTCTACCTTATCATGGGATTGTTCCAAAAGTGTTGATTGGGCCTGTTCCACATCAGCCTATGGGAGATACAGTTTTGAACAAGTTCATTTTCCTCAAGGAACCTACATTTTGAGAAGCAAGGCAGACAATAGGCAAGTAAGCATGCAAATAAATGTTTTATTTGATTTCAAGTGATGATAAGGAGTATGAAGGAATATAAAACAGGGAAAAGGAGATAAAGCAAGTCGATGGTATGCTTTAGATGGAAGGGTAAAGCAATGTCTTTATTCAAGAGAGAGTGGAAAGAAATGACAGCTGTTCCCTCATGGCTCCTTACTTGTTTCTTTTGATCACAACCCATCTCTCTACATTTCCAGATGATTTCCCTTTTACCCTTCAGTCATGGATTGAATTGTGTCCCACAAAAAGATATGTCGCCCAAACTTCCAGTAATTCAGAATGTGACTTTAATTTAATTTCAGATTTCCAGAACAAAATTAACACATTCAATAACCCCTTGTCAATTTTTGAAAGTCCTTAAGTCTAACTCAACTTTTCCAAAATAATGTTACATAAAACATACGCTATCAGGGAGTGTTAATGAATGTGATAGGGAAAACAAGATCAATGTCAGACTGTAAAAGTGTCTTGGTTAAAAACTGAATATGCTTTTTAAATTGCAAGATTTTCCAGAGTCTTTGCTATGGTAATAATGGTCTCCAAGAGTGAAGTAGAGAAAGCAATACTTCACAAACCTAATTTGCAAACTGTCTTGTAGAATGCTTTCTGCAATATTCCTATCTGAATTAACTCCTTCTTTATACCCTTCCAATATCATCAGATTTTCATATTGACTAAAAATTATAGTACACTCCATAAGGAATGATATCAATCAATATTGTGCCAAACAATGAAACAGAATGTCTAATATTGCATCTATGAGATACCTGATGATTGGATGGCATTAATTTTATGTACATGTGGTATTACATAAATAAAATATTCAGAAAATGTAATGACCTCTTCCACTATTTTTATGATGATTTGCTAGGTACTGGGATGTACAATTCTGCTGTGAGCAAAACATGATGGTGAGTCAGACATTTTATAAGTTATGATAAAAAAAAAGAGAGAGAGAAATTCCTACTAAGGTTCTGCAAATTCATTCCTTCTTTTTTTTTCTTATTTTTTTTTGAAGTACTGGGGCAAGGGATTGAACCCGAGACCTCATATGTGTGAAGCTGGTGCTCAATCACTGAGCCACATAGGCTTCCCTGAGTTGGCTTTTTTGTTTGTTTGCTTTACTTGTTGTTTGTTGTTGTTCTTTTCAGGAGGTACCGGGAACAAAACCCAGGGCCTCCCATGTGGGAGGCAGGTGCTCAACTGCTTGAGTCATATCCACTCCTTCCTTCTTGATGATACACCAAAACCCTACTTTGGTTACCTCAAGAAGCTGAATATAGAACTGCCATATAATCCAGCAATCCCATTACTAGTATTATATTCAGAAGAACTGAAAACAAGGATGAAAACTGACATTTACACACTAATCTTTTAGCAGCATTATTCACAATTGCCAAAAGATGGAAACAACACAAATGTCCTTCAAGTGAAGAATGGATAAACAGAATGTGGTATATACATACAATGGAATACTATTCAGCTGTAAGAAGAATTGAAAATTGGATGTATATGACAAGATGGATGAAACTTGAGGACAATTTGTGAAGTAAGTTAGACACAAAAGGAGAAATATATGGCCTCACTAATATGAACAAAATATGATGAGTAAACTAACTTATGGAGGTAAACTCTAAAGTATAGGTTACTAGGAGACAGAATGTGGGGTGAGAAAGGAAACTGATATTCAATGTATGCAGAATTTTTAATAAGGTTTATTGTAAAAATGTGGAAATGAATAGAGTTGATGGTAACAAATTATAGTGAGTATAACTAACACTGCTGATTTATAATTGTGCTTGCGGCTGCAAGAGGTAATCTATGGATGTAAATGCCAATTGAAAGGGAGCTAGAGAAAAATCTAGAGAATGTATAACACTGTGATTTTGGTGGTGGATGAAAATTATGGTTAATA
>JAQZBX010035243.1:6863-24756 GCA_029593785.1 Cabassous unicinctus
AAAAAAAAAAAAAAAGGAAAAAGGCATTTATAGCAGAGTAATATGTAATAGCAAAAAAAATTGTTACAATTCAAGTGTTCATCAGCAGTAGAATAGATAAATATATCTGCAGAGAGAATAATGGAAATGTTGACTTAGAGAAAATGAGTTAAATAAAAGGGGGAAAGGAGTGAGATTGCAGAGAGAAAAGAATGTATATGTTATTTTCTTTCTTTCTTTTTTTTTAAAGATTTATTTATTTATTTATTTATCCCCTCCTTGCTGCTTGTGCTTGCTGTGTCCATTTGCTGTGTTTTCTCCATGTCTGCTTATCTCCCCCTTGCTGTGAGGTCCTGCTGCATCAGCCCACCGTGCCGCGCGGGCTGGCCGTCCTGCTCTCACAAGGAGGCCCCAGGAAGCGAACCCGGGGCCTCCCACATGTTAAACGGGGGCTCTATCGATTGAGCCACACCCGCTTCCCTGTATATGTTATTTTCTAGCATGGAGTAATTTAGAGACTAAAACCAGGTTAAAGATCATTTTTTTGGCCCTTGTGAGAATGGGTGAGCAAACTTCTTTTTCTTTGCTTTACATTTTCAACAACAAAAAATGGAATAATTCCTTTTCAACTCTAGGGGGTAAATGATCTTTAATGGCCTGACTTGGGCATTTATGTATTCTTAAAGTTTTGTTTCTATGGGAAGTTATATTCAAGCTACAGACCACACAAAAGAAGAACTTTTGGAATATATTCTGGGTTGGATTCTGCCAAAATAATCAGAATGTTTATTATCTCTATTTAATAGCATTCCTTAGACATCGGACTTTGTCTCTTCTGTATATTTTGCATTTTCATGGACCTTTTTTGAACTATGGATTCATGAGTACACAGAAAAAGCATAACAGTCCGTGTGTTCCTTTTTTGGAACTTTTGACATGTGACAGTTTTAACATAACTGGAGATCTTTTTATATATTAGCTATTTATTTATTTATTAACAATTTACCTCACTTAAATTATTAGATTTTTTACAATCTTAAATACAACCTAACTCTCCCCTTACTGAGAGTAAATTATATATTGTTTAGCATTTAGGGAGTTGGATGGCTGGATGGATGAGATAGATAGGTAGATCATTCTTCAACCCCATCTCCTATACTGTCAGGTCTTTGAGTTTTACTCTTGCTTTGTAAGACCAAGAATACTGAATTCAAAATCAGGAGTATTGAATTCAAAGATGTGATTTGCAGGCAGAGGAATTTTGCTTTGTTTTCCCTAGACTTTCCATTGCCATTCCAATCATCTGTTTTAGCTGGTATAGAATCTAGCCTTTTTTTTTTTTTTTAATCCCCCCTCTCCTTTGCTCAGTATAAAAGACTTGGGCTTTTCCTTCCTTTTCATCTACCCATTAATAGTGCATCATTTGGAAGAGGCAGTTCTCTTTATTGGGTTGGCATGCTACATGAAGCAGCTTGGTCTGAGAAGGTTGCTTGACTTGTTAACTGACATGATCTTTCCATATCCAATTTTCGTTTATAGGATGGGGTGCATTAAACAAAAAAAGCAAACAGACCTCTCCTCTCCAAAGGAGGTCTCAACTCATTTCCTATCATGCTTAGAAAGCAGGTTAAAAATCATTTAAGATGCCCAAGTCTTGTTTTGCTTTGAAAATCACTTAATTAACCTTGTTAAATATCAACCTTCATGATCATAATCATAACCTTAAGGGAAAGAGTGCCTTTTCCTTTGGCCCATTTGCTCCCAGTAGGCGATCTTCATAGTGCTAAGTATTTTCTTTCAACCTAAATGCTAAAAATTCAGTACACAGTCATTAATAGGGATGACAGCTACAGTAGCATTCTGTTCATGAATATTCATGAAATGAAATCCATAGCATTAATTATATTAATTTACATACCTGAATACAAGTGAACCATAAGTTATAGTTATAACTAGGCCTAAAAAAAACCACCTTGGTAACCATATATTGTATGTTTTCTTATAAATGCTTCTTAATAGGGTGGAGGTGACATTTCTTTCAAAAGGCTTTTGAGTATTTATAGTTAGAGATGTTTCTAGCTAAGAATTAAAGCACAGTATAATCCTTCAATTTTCACAGGATTTTGTAGAGCTTATAAACATTCTCTAAAGGAAGAGAGTATAAAGAAAAATATATGTGGTTGAAACCTTTTATACTAATAAGGGAATTAGTGGTTATTTGATGCTTACTGGGGGTCATAGTCTTTTTATTCTATGAATTTTAATTCAACATATTTTTTTGAGAAGGCACTGATTGAAAACAATTATGATCTATGAGAATGAGGTTTATTTTCACCCGATTTTTGTAATTAGAAACTTCAGTTTTAGAAAAAAGTTTTATATGCGTGGTTTTTAGAAGTTGAAAACATATATACTATGTGTTTAATAGGTAGCATAACAGCTACATTGACTTAAAAGAATTTAAAAATATAAGCCAAAATGCTATTACTTGAATTTGTTTCAAAATGTGTTATGTTAATCATCTTTGCCTTGAAGGAACTGATTGTGTTTATGTTTTCAGCCATGGTGTTCTTGAAACAAAGTATCAGAATTAACTGAAGCTAGCTATCACTGTATTTCAAAGTGTTCAGTTAACATTTAAAAAAGTAACTGAAATGAATTCAATCAATATCACACTTTAAAGTGATATCAAAAAAGGTTTTTACATTAGTAAATGAAAAATAAAAATTATTCTAAAATATTATTTCATTTTTACCTCTTTTACAATTTCTGTTTTTGTATGTTTTTAGATGTATATTATACGCAATTTTATAATGTGTTTTACTTAAATTTATATATATATAAATATATAATTAGAAATTTATATATATATATATATATATATAATTAGTACTGCGGAACATGCATAGAATTTATAATTGAAATCATATATTGGAGCTCAAAGCTTAGAAATCTTTGACTGGTAGGAGTGTTCAATCATAAACAATTGCTGGCAACCACTGACTTAAAGAATGGTGGAGAATGAAGGAGGGAGTTCAAGTCCATCGCTCAGCTCCTTCCCCAGTCATAGTGAGACTTTTCGCAAGTCACCTGACCTGTCCATGGTGTGGCCACTTTATCTTTGTATGTACGATGGACTGACAACATAGCACAGTGTGGTCTCACTGTCAATAGAAATTGCTGAGTGACAGGTCCTCACAAGGGAGCTTACTTTACAGAAGATGGAAAAACATCTGACCCCTATGCCACAGGGCCTGAGTGTTTCTTAAAGCACTTTCACCATTTGGGAGACAGTAAATCTCTAACCAGTCCAAAATTAGTCTTGTTATTATAGGAATAAACAGAGCAAACAGTTATTGGTTGGCACATTTTCTGCTATTCTTTGAATGAATAAAAATTAGGCTTATAGTAAAGGTTTTGTTAAAATATCCTACTCTTTCTCTTACTAGATGCCAAACAAAAATATCAATTTCAAGTTATTAATGACTCACTTTAGTTACAGCATATAAATCAAACATAATGGATAGCTGTGCAGTTTCATTGTACAGTTGCATGGGTTAACTTGATGGGAAAAACATGTATTTCCTACAAGATCATTATGACTATGGCCTGCTATGTGTAGCTTTCTGCTTTTTTTATGATGATTTCTTCCATATGTTATATTCAGTTTTGGATGTAATAGATCTGTGTTTATACCTAATTGGATTATAATAAAATTGATATTTGGGATAGGTGAGATTTATAAGTTATGTAGTGATACTGTTTGAAGTGATGAGTTTTATTATCTGCTAAATTTTCTAAGGGTTTAAATTTGACTTTTCTTTTCATAAAAAATTACTTACTTTCCTTTTTACTATAGAATTTATTGAACCACAACACTATGGTCAACATAATGAGCTTTTAAATGATCTCTGCCTGCAGAAATCATAATCAAATATCAAATACTTAAAATATCAGATGCATTAGTTAAAACAGAAATGGTACTTAGTGTGGGGCAAAATTTACAAAACAGGAAGGCAGATAAACCCTTTCTATAGACTGCTTCCCAAATGGTAAATACCTTCCTTTGCCATATGTAGCTTGGTTAATTGAGGTTTAAAGACAAAAGCAAATCAGAGTAGACTAGCTGACATTGTTCCTTTGTCTAGATTTTGAGCATGTATTCCCACCCCATATAAATTATTTATTCTAGTGAGGGCATATAAACATTTTATTAATCTGGGTTTTCTTTTAATGTTTTTCAACTTTTATTTATGATAAAGCAAATATTCCTTTGTTTTAGACTGTTTACATAGGATAGATGTTTTCATAATGAAAATTCTAAAGAACAAGACTGACAATAATATAGACAAGTTATTATTTCAGGTCCTTTATTTATGCTATGGGATACTGGTGAAATAACATATTGTAAAAAGGGAAAAAAAACAAAAAAAGAAAAGAAAACATATTGAATCACAGTAGGAATTTTCCCTTTGCCTTATTTTTATCATAGGTTTTATGTTAGAATAATGAATATGGATAAGACAGTGGTTCTCAGTCCTAACAATATATAAAAATGATTCGTGAAGCCTTTTAAAAATATATAAGCTCCAGGGGAGTGGATGTGGCTCAAGCTTTTGAGCACCTGTTTCCCACATGGGAGGTCTCGGGTTTGGGTCCCGGTGCCTCCTAAACAAAAAACAACAAGCAAAACAAATGAAAAAACCAACTCAGGGGAGCTGATATGGCTCAGTGGTTAAGCACTGGCTTCCCACATACGAGGACCTGGGTTCAATCCCTGGCCCCTGATACCTAAAAAAAAAAAAATAATATATATATATGTATGTATTATATATAATATTATTTATATGTAATATATATTGTATGTATTATATATAAAATTATTTATATATATTATATATATATAAAAGCTCCAGGTTCTAGGTGTTTGTTTTTTAAACTTCCTCAGGTGATTTCCTTACATAGGTAGAGTTAAGGGATATTTGGTCTAAGAATTCAAATGCCCAACATCATGGGTCAGGAACACTGGACTTATCTAGGGAAAACCTTAGTGTTTGAAGTGCAAAGCCAGAAATAAGGGGGAAAAAGCTTTGAACTCTTGGAATAGTAGTTATTGAAGTTTTTCATTTTACCCCAAAAGAGAAGCCTTTGAACTTGTTTTTCATATAATCCTGACACTCTTAAATATGTAATTTCTCAGGCTTCACGAGATGAGAGGTGGCAAAATCAAACTGTGAGGACTGTTGGTAATAGAAGTAATAATCATCAGACAATGGAAGATAGCAAAATCAGCTGCATTAGAATTTGATAAAATCACTGATGTACATGATGTCTTTAAATCATTAGAGATGTTAGATTATAATTAATACCCTATGATTTGAGAATCAAGATAGTTTTTGTACATCTTAGAAAGGTTTTTAAATTTTAAGTGGTTTAAAGAAAAACAGATTTTTACCTGAAATATTTGTTTATCTAAAAAATTCACTTCTGTAGAATAGCAGTGTATTCCCCAATAGAGGCAGACAAGTGAGTCATTAACAGGCCTGTAAAAAGTAGGAAGAAGCTACTGTGTCTGTTTGGCTTGCCATGGATTTTAAATGCTAATGAGAGAGAGAGAGATCTATTTAAAAATATATTGCTTTCATCTTTGGCTAGATGATATCCTATTTTCCTCTCTCAGAAAAGAAGGTATTACCTCATTAGCCATATCATTTATAGGTTTAGTTTTTCCTTATCTTAAAATAGCCCAATTGTAGTTTTTCATTTGCTGTATGCTTTCCCTTTTTTTTTTTTTTTTTTTTTTTTTTTTTTTTACATGTTGTCTTCTCCCCCACAGCAATCTCACGGGTTAGGCAGGCCTATCTGGCTCCAGATTGCCGAGTCTGCTTACAGGTTCACTCTGGGCTCAGTTGCTGGAGGTGAGTGACATGTCTCTGTGCTGTTTGAAGCTCGTGTTGATGTAATATTATCTCACTAGACTGGGACGGATCAGCAGAGGTGCAGTTCGTTGTTCTCACAGGTCATGACTGCGGGGCTTTCTGAAGTGTTCTTTTGCTTTTACCGATGATCAGAGGGCTTGTCATAGCATGGCTGTGGCCCCTCTGGCTCCAGTCTGTCTTCAGGACAAAACCTATATAATAATGTGAAAGTCTTGGATGCAGGGCTGCATGTACCTTAATTGTTCCGATTAGGGCCAGTACGAAGAAATGGAGAAAAAGTATTTGCTAAAATGACCCCCTGTCCCTGCGGAAATTTGAGAGACTCCTTTTTCTTAGATGCTCTATAAAGAAAATGTGTGTTATCTGAAATTGCTTTGTTGAGACGAACTTAGCAGGCGTGATTAAAATACTTCTGATTTTTCAAAACAAGCCTGAACTGATGAGACTATCATTTTTTCTTTTCAGCCTTAGTTTTAGAAGTTGCAAAGCATGTATTTTGCTTTTAGCAGTTGTAAAATAGGATACTCTAATTCACTGTAATAAATTTTTCAGTCCTTGAGAAATTCTAAAGCATGCTTTTTTTAAAAAAAAAAAACAAAATCTGTACATAGATAGGGATAGGATAATATTGAGGCTTTTCCCCAAAATTATCATTATAACTAAAGCAATCTACCAAAAATTTAGTAAACTAAATTTAAAAATTATAGCCACCTATGTGTACATATATAGTCATTTTAGGAGGTAACTGCTATAATATTTAGGCATTTAATGGAAAATGTAAAGAAATAGTTTGATGATGTAGAGAATTGAGTATTGGTTATCTGATGTTGGTGATGACTTGATAATCCATTCTCTGATTTATGAACCTAAGATATCAAGAGAAATTCTTGACAATTATTCTCTGAAGCAGCTGTATTTAAGGGTCCCAATGGCTGCTAGCCTGTCATCCCTCAGCTGTGTATGGGAGAAGGAAAAATAATATGGAAATCTCTTTTGTGAGGAGATTGTGTTTTATTTGCTTGTCCTTTGAGATGAGATTTGTTTTCCTTATGGGCTTTCCATTTAATTGTGCTGTTCTTTAAGCCTAAAAATTGTTCTCTTTGTAGCTGTGGGAGCCACTGCAGTATATCCTATAGATCTGGTGAAGACCCGCATGCAAAATCAGCGTGGCTCTGGCTCTGTTGTGGGGGAGCTGATGTACAAAAACAGCTTTGACTGTTTTAAGAAAGTCTTGCGTTACGAGGGCTTCTTTGGACTCTACCGGGGTGAGTAAGTAAATCTCAGCTGCTGAGCTTAAGTGACTTTAGCTCACCAGCAGCAGATTTTAGTTCACTCTTAATGGAAGCCAGTGGGTAGCCTGCCCGGGAGACTAGGGCTGTTTCTGTCTTTTTTTTTTTTTTTCCCCTTATTACTTGTTTCTCTTTTTGCATTCTTGCTAGTGAGTAGCAAGATTATTCTGCAAACAAGGTCTTCCTTTCTTTTTCCTGTTATTTATATTTCTCGGAATCCAAACCTTTTTGTCCCAACATGATTCTATGTTTGCCATGCTCTTATAAGCTAAGGCACACATCTGCAGATGAAATACAAAGATGACAGCAAAAAAATAGAGAGCTTTATCTCAAAGAATTAGAGAGGAGAAATACTTCTCTTCTCTGTGAAATAGAAGCCAGGCTACCACCTGAAGGTGAGTTTGCCCTCTATTCACTTGTTTCAATTGAAAGAAGTATCAAACATTTTTGTCTCTTCCAAGGAGACCATTCGTGAGTCTTTTCCAATGAGTCATCTGAAGTTAACATAACAAGTCTCATTCTTGCCCCTTTCTTCCCCTTAACTCAGAGCACAGAGTCAAAGATGGAGATTTTCTTTTGCAGGAACTGTTCCCACCAACTTCAGCCTGAGTACAGTGCTGTCGGCATCACAGGCAGCAGAGTTCTCCCCACCCCCGTTGGCTTTGTAGGAACTTGTTCTCTTTGGAGAGGGAATGACTTTCATGTACATGTTTTCACATTAGAATTTAGGGTTTCCTTTGGGAGGGGGATTAATTTTGTAATCCCTTTGGGCGCCACTTGGAATTCTTTGAAAATACTCTCTGCATGCTTGAGTCCAGGGCACTGTTGTAATTTACTGTACTTGTTTGTTTGCACACACAGTCTCATTAATCCATAGCTCATTCGATGCTCTGTTGAACTCTTACATGGCTTAGAACCTCTTCCTGAGAAAGAAAGACCGGTTCTGAACAAAGCTTGAGAAACACCTCTGCTTAGCCTATTGTGCAGGTATTCAAGTGAAAAAAGTAGTTCTGATACACTTGGATTTGAAGAAGAGGTTCCTTAGGATACATTTTTAGCATCATATATAGAATAAGAGAAGAGAGTCATTCTAAATTCAAACTAGGCTCTAATACCCTGCTCCTGAGAAGTAATGTAATTAAGTTGGCTCAGCTGTCCAGAACTCTAGCTTTTTTTTTTTTTTTTTAAGTTAGGCCAGTAAAAAGAATGTATTGGGAAATGGGGGAAAAGAACATAGCTTGCTGAGAAATGGGAGAGAAGGACAGAAATATGCATTGAGATTTGATCCAGGTTCCTCAAGGCAGAGAGAGAGAGATTTGCCTTGTGTGGTCACCTTTTAAACTATTAATTATTCCTTCCCTTGCTAATGCTAAGGGGAGGGCCCCAGCTGTTATTGGTTACCCCACCAATGGTGGGGGCCAATGGTAAGGTCTGTTTGGAATATCTGGGCCTCCCCTCAGCCCCAGAAAGAGTCCCAACTGGGACCTCAAGGTCAAGGTCAAGGCGGGGTCTTGAGGCCATGTTGTCTGTTGGCCATGTTGTCTAGCCTCTTTAAATTCCAACAGCAGGTACACCATGGGAAGAGGTATGCATTGTCCAGAGTGCAGAGCTCTGTGTGCAAATGCTTGTTTTAAACTACTAAGTCCTACATATCTAGATTTTACTTAATGGGGAATCTGAGGATTGGGTAGGTTTTGGATTATCTTTTCCTTTGACATCTCCCATCTTTCTTTGTTGAATAATGACCTTTCTCCTCTTTGAAAGCCTTATTCTTTTAAATTGCAAAGAAAATGTCCTCTGTTAGCAGGAACCCTACTTCACAGTGTAGCCGCCTCAGTGGATGGATGCTTACAGAAGATTTCATTTGGGAGGATGTCATGTTAATTAAATGGGTCTGTTGTCACAAGTGCGGGGAAGCTTGTTGACTTTATTCAGGGTGTCAGCTTATAAAATCAGTCCTTTAAGTGAGAGACTTTTGTATTAGAAGATTGTAGGAGTCCTGTAGGATGTGAACACTGTGATTATTGAGATTGTCATATATTGCTTAGAGCTGGTCCATTATTCAGGCAGGTGATTGACAAAATTGTTGACAGATTAGCCTGAATTCCCTTGCAGGCAACAATGAGATGATGAAATGACACAAATCAGTACTTTATTAAAATTCTATGAATCTTATTGAGGCAAGTTGTAAAACAAATACACATGCTGACACGGTTGTATGGGAGTTAGAGGAAAAGTAATAGGCCTCCATAATCATGAGGGTTAGAAAGTTAAGACTGCCATCTGCTGATTTATTCTTTTAAATCAGTCTGCTTCCCATTAAAGGTGTGTGCAGACTGTGTGTTTGTCATTGATAATTCAGTTTGACTGACAGTAGCCTGGATGTACGATTACTTGCTGGCTTTCAACTCATGGAGAAATCACTCAGCAGTATCCTCAAAGTAGGCTTAAGATCAGCAGTGAACATGCAAACACATACGTAACACCCCGCCTCCCCACTTGCCTGGGTGATTTAAAGGATACAAAACATTTATTGCTTGCATCTTTAAAAAGTGTATGCTGAAGAAATATATGCTTACAATTTGGATAAGCTGTGTGTTTTAGAAACCTGAGCCCTATGAATATCTACAGATGTTGAACTGTATGTATTTTTTTCTTTTCTAGTTTGCAGGCAGCCTGGGAAATTTAACCTGTTAAGAATAATGAGTTCCCTTGTTTTGAGGGGATTCTTTTTAAAATGTCTTAAGTTTGGCATAGATTAGTAAATAAGAGTATTTACTTTTAAATACTCTTTTAAAACAGGCATATCTTTTTGCTTGTAGAAGATACTCATTAAATGATACTTTAAACTGCATTTTTCTTTGCAGTTTGGGCTTCCTTTTAGCTAGATGAATATTGAATTCTGAGTTTCTTTAAAGAGGAAATTATGGGAGTTGGTATTCTCTAAAAACCACGCCACTGTATGCTGTCACATAGGTAGCATCATTTGTGGCAAAACTGGGCTCTACTTGACAGCACACTTCTCAGAGCTCTTCCAAGCACAGAACATTAGCTTTTAGAAGTGCTTGCGTATGTTTGTATGTTGTAGGCCGTAACGGGGAGGGCATTTTTTATGTTGTTATTACCGGTGTTCCCAGAGTAGAGAAGATTCCTAGGCTCTGTTCCTTCCTCATGCACTTTTTAGGAGGTATCAGATAACTAGGCTTTAAAGGAAGCATGATTAAGGAAAGAATTTATGGCTGCAAGAAAACATGACATTATACTTGGCTCACAAATAATAATTACATACATATTCAGAGTTTTGGGGATAATCTGATTTTTACCCATTTTAATGAAAACCCTTAAATGTTTGATAGATAAAATAACAAGTTCCTTGTTGGGCTTGGGTATTCTTGGCTAGTACATCTATATTGCTAATGATTCTTTCCATTTACCTAGGTCTCATACCGCAACTTATAGGGGTTGCTCCAGAAAAGGCCATTAAACTGACTGTGAGTTTCTTTCTCATTTATGTCATGTGTTCAGATTATCAGTGAGCCAGAAAATAAAACTGATGCTTCTGAGACTGACACACTATCAAGGCATTTGTGAAACTTTAAAATTATTAGACATTTGATAATTTTTTATTTTATCTTGAGACAAATATTTTGCTGACTTGAAAAACCAGTTATATGCCAGTAGAGGAAATGGTTGGGAATGCTGGTTAATCAATGTTGTCTTTCTAATTAGGTTAATGATTTTGTCCGGGACAAATTTACAAGAAGAGATGGCTCTATTCCACTTTTAGCAGAAGTTCTTGCTGGAGGTTGTGTAAGTATTCATCATGAGCTAGTCTCACCTTTGCTAAATCAAATCTAACACTTGGGCCTTTTTGCACACTTGATAGTATACCTGAGTGATACTTTCCCCAAACTCAAGGGATTCTAAACAAGTGTTCTCAGTAAGGACTCTTCTGATTAAGGGAAATGGTTTTTTTGTTTTGTTTTTTTGTTGTGTAATCTGATTGGTATTGAGGGCAGAAAAGAGTATTTTTGTCAGCTCTCTCTTTGAATTCCTGAAGTATTATCTTTAGGAATTTTTAAAAAGTTCTCATTCTGATTTCTTTTAAATATCATAGAAAATAGAATAGTGGCTGAAGTTACTGTACATTTATATTGACTGGAACTTTAAAATAATTGGGATCTTATATTTCAGGTGTAGGATTGAGTCAGCCATTGTGGGATAATTATACTTTTCCTTCCTTGGGGACAGGAAGGTGTGGCAAACAACCACATTGAGGTTATTGACAAAAATTCTCAACCCAGAGATGTAGATTATATTTGCTTAGAGAGAGCACAAAGGTTTTTGTCTTTAAAGTATGAGTGTGACATTGGATTTAGACCAATGCTTAAATCTAAGTTTGCAGCTCAACTTATTTTATTTGTGGTGGCCATTTCACATTTGGTAATACATGATTTGTTTAAGACTTGTTTGGTCCATTTTGCCCCTGGAAACATTAATAACTTCCAGCTGAATTGGCTGATAGCTTGGCTAAAGCCTCCTCAGTTGGTTGTGGAACCTGAGGTGAAGAAGTTGATGACCTTTGATGCTTTTAGCCCAGGAAAAATGCTCTGGGGGTCAGAGAGAGACGCTACTTCAGGTACTTCTTGATGGGATTTGCCAGCATAGCACATACCTGAGTCCTCACCTGTCTGCGACCAAAGTTCTTGTGGAAGAGGTGGCTTGTGAATGTGTGTGCGCGCGTGTGGCCTGTGTGCATGCCCAAGCACATTCTCAGGAAGGAAACTCACCTCTTTGGCTGAAAAAAATTTTTTTTGTCCATGAAGGACAAAGAATGGACATGGAATCAGACCTTTGCTTAGGTAGATCACCAAAAATATAGTAGTTTCTCCTCTTCCTTTATTCCAATTAGATGCTGTAATTGTTTCTTTTCTAATGAAAGAACCTTTGCAAATCATATTCTTTTTTTTTTTCAGTGGTTTTAGTTTCTATTTGGTTAGAAGGATTTCTAATTCATTTTTACCACAGCACATGCTCACATTTACCAGACATCTTCTAAGTCATGTTCTTTTTGGTCCACATAGTTACTTATTTCTGCATCTGTTTCTGATATCCAGGGTTTTTTGTCCATGAAGCTGACTTGCTCCCATGCTTGATATGTGGCCTAAGTGGTTAATACATAATCGATCTTTGGTTCCTTTGTTCTTCCTAGGTAGGGACCCTATTTATAGGTTTGATCTTTGGGAATTTCTGTTGAAGTCTGGGATGCCTTGAGGGTGCTGCTGACACTCTAAATCGCTTCTTTAATCATGACTCATTTCTGGAAGCTTTGATGGGTTGCCTGGCCGGAAATTGACAGCATGAAAATTGTCAGATTGGTCTGTGGGCGGAATGATTAGATTGGCTGCAGCACTTCACCCCAACATTTTCTGCTTTCTCCTCCTCTCTAAATCTTAGTTCATGAAGGAAAGAAAATGTATATTTATTGATTTTCTACTGATGAATTTGATCACACTATGATGTAAATGATTGTTAAAGCTTAACCGGCTACCTCCCCTAAGTGTGTATTTCAGTAGAGAATAAAGTCTTAAACAAAAAGGACGAGTCTCTATTTGTAGACTCTCAGGTACTGTGGGATACAGGAACATTCTCTTTCCTGAGTGACACCTGGTAAGTGCCACCAGATAACACTAGGAAGAGTGGGCCTTGACTCTACTGGTAAAAAGAAATGATATATTACCTTCAGGAAAAATGGTGTGCATTGACCAGACTATGAAGCAACCAAGAAATAAAATTTCTGGTCCTTTGGCATCATCTGTTTTGTTTGTTTGTTTTGTTTTGTTTCATGGTCTGGTTTTCAAAGTATGTGATGTTTGATACAAGCAAAAGAATATTCGCTACATAGATATAAAGAGTAAAAATAAAATGAACATCCGTGAATCTACCACCCAACTTAACTAAAATGTTACTACTATCATTGGCTCTTGTTTTTGCGTTTACTGTAGCTCTGATCGCCACATTGCAAATGAGCAGGAAGGACTTGCCCTCCTTTAACAAGATGACCATCAGGGCTGAGAAAGATTTGGAGGTTCTTCCTTCCTGTGCAGGGAACCAGACTCAGGATATGCTTCTATCTCTTAGAAGAATGGTAGTTCCTGACAATTCTCAACAAATAAAACTTAAATCTAATCATAGTCCACTGTGGTAATTTGAAAGTAGAATTCCTTATCATGATTTGCTTCATTTCTACACAACACCAAAGAAAATGCATGTCATGATTATAATTGATCATAATATCTGCTGTTTCTTGAGTGTCTTGCTCTGGGTTGAACAGTTTATAGGCATTATCTCATTATTATTCCCCATTAGAGTTGAAGAAAGTAAAAGCTCAGTGAGATCCAGCAGCTGGTAAATAATGGTAAAGTTGAAATTCAAACCACTTCTTTCTCTGGTATATGTTTTTATTCATTAATTCATTCATTGGATTACCTGCAAAGTTTCAGGGAAATTTTATAAATAATAGTTTTATTGAAATATAAGTTACATATCATATAATTCATACATTTAAAGTGTATAATTCAGTGTTTTTTTTAATATTTTGGATTGTTTAGTGATCACCACAATCAATTTTAGAAAATTTTCATCAACTGATAAATTTAGTATTCTTTAGCTGTCATCCCCCATTCTTCCCAACCTTCCCCCCAGCTTTATACTTCTGTCTTTATAGATTTACCTATTCTGAGCATTTAATATAAATGGAATCATATAACATGTGGTCTTCTGTGACTGGCTTATTTGACTTAGCATAATGTTTTCAAGGTACATCCATTGCATAGCAGTATTTCATTCCTTTTCATGGCTGAATAATATTCCATTGTATGGCTATACCACATTTGGTTTATTCATTCATCAGTTGATGAACATTTGGGTTGTTCCTGCCTTTTGGTTATTATGAATAATGCTGCTGTGGACATTCATTGTCTATTTTTTGTATGAACATATGCCTTCATTTCTCCTGGGTATATACCTAGGAATGGAGCTCCTGAGCCATATATGGTCAGCCTATATTTAACTTTTTGAGGAACTACCAGACTTTTCCAAAGTGGCTGCATCATTTTTCAGGAGGTAGGAAGGTTCTAATTTCTCTACATCCTTGCTAACACTTATTATTTCTATCTTTCTGATTATTCACACCTGGTGGGTGTGAAATGACATCTCATTGTGGTTTTGATTTGCATTTCTGTAATGACTGATAATGGTGGGCATCTTTTCATGTACATATTGACATTTGTCTGTCATCTTTGGATAAAACACTAGCTATTCAAATCCTTCGCCCATTTTAAAATTAGGTTGTCTTTTTCTTATTGAGTTGTAAGAGTTTTTTAAATATTTTACACACAAGTCCCTTATCAGATATATGATTTGCAAATGTTTTCTCCCATTGTGTGTGTTGTCTTTTCACTTTCTCTATGGTGTCCTTAGAAGAATTGGACTTTAATTTTTATGAAATTCAATTTTTCTATTGTTTTTCTTTTTCTTTTTGCTTATGCTTTTGGTATCATACCTAAGAAATCCTTACCTAGTCCATAATCACAAATTTAGGCCAATGCTTTCTTCTAAGAGTTCTACCGTTTTAGCTCTTACATTTAGGTCTTTTGATGCTTCAGGCAAATTTTTAACCTTTAATGTTTTACAGTCTTTTGCTTTGAGCAGAGAGGTATTACAAAATGGCAATTTTATTTTTCATTTACAACATTTTAGTCTATTTCTTTCTGTTTTCATACACATGTTCATGTGCTCCTGCGCATGTGCACACACAACACACATGGACACTCACATACACATTTTCTTTTTAAAACCAGATGGAAGTTTTGTTGACTTTGACTTCCTGATTGGAAATGCAAGCAGATTTCACTTTAAGGGCAGCAGGGACTCAGCGGACCTTCTCACTTCAGAAATAGAATAAAACCTTTGGGAACAGAAGTCTAAACAGATTGTGCATTTTCACATTTTAAGTCTTCATTGTAAGCATTGACCAAACTTTTCTTTTAGCCACCAACATATGTCTGTATCAAAGTCTTCTCAAAAAAGATGCACTTGGTTTAGAATTTAAGCAGTAGTGATAATTTAGATGTGCTAGCCTAAGGGTTTTTTTTTCTTCCAATTTTTATTGGAGAAGTTGTGAGTTTATAAGACAATCATGCATACCATACAGGATTCTCATACATTGGCCCACCACCAACACCTACATTGTTGTGACACATTTGTTAAAATTGATGAAAGAATGTCATCATAATATTACTGCTTTCTATAGTCAATAGCTTACATTTGGTGTATTATTCCCACACTTTTTTTCTGTAGTACCTATAGGTACAGAGCTAAACCTATAGCTATACAGAGATATAGGTTTGATAATTGCTTGACCGTTTTTTAGGTGGGGGTAAGGGAAGAGTGTATGAATGCACATACAATTACTCTTTATATATCTTGGATGGATTCTGAGTGTTGTATGTGTAGTGTGTATATCACAATAGGTTTCAAATCATTTTCCCCATTGTTCTCATAGGTAAACC
This sequence comes from Cabassous unicinctus, assembly GCA_029593785.1. Lineage (NCBI taxonomy): Eukaryota > Metazoa > Chordata > Mammalia > Cingulata > Chlamyphoridae > Cabassous > Cabassous unicinctus. The sequence continues at coordinate 22,644 of JAQZBX010035243.1, forward strand.
ATTCTCATCAGGCATATGCTTTTATTTTTCTATTAGAAAGTGCCCATTAGAAAATACTCATAGATATATGGGTATTACATGTCCATATCAGACATAATTATTACTGTATATTTGATTATGATATCTATTGTGGACATGAATAATAACTTAATACCAACTTAGAACTTTAAGTACTTTCAAAGTACTTTATATGCACTACTGTCACCCCCTATGAAATTAGTCAGTGAGGAACAGAAGTTCAGAAAGGCTCACTTTCTCACCCTGAATCACATAGCTGATAGATGCTGAGCTTTCATGTGAGCCCAAATATTTGGATTTTAAGACCAACTCCTTTTATTGTATAGTGCTCTGTGAGGGAACTAAAACAGGGCCCTTCTCTCTGTGTCAAAACAAATCTACATGAGCCCATTCAACTTTGTAGTGGCTTTTCTTTCTTTTAAAGTTATCTTTATGTATACCTATTTACTTATCTGGGTGTAATTAATATACAAAAAAATGAACGGATCTCAGGTGTTTAGATCAATGAATTATGAAAGTTGTATCCTCCCACGATACCAGCACCCAAAACAAGATACATGATATTTACTCCAGAAAATTCACCCATGCCTCTTTCAAGTCAAATTTTTGGTTCTTGGATTTCATATAAGTGGAAGCATGTAAAATGTGTTCTTTAATAGCTGGCTGCTTTTACTTAACATGATGTGCTTTTGAGATTTGTTACTGTTGCTGTGCATGCTGGTAGTCTGTTCTTGTTTATTCTGCTGGGTATTACCCCATTGTGTGACTACACCACAATTTGTTTATCTAGCCTCCTGTTGACAGACATTGGGTGTTTCTAGTTTTGGATTATTATAAATAAGGCTGCTGTAAATACATTCTTGTACAAATCTTTTTTGTGAGCATATGTTTTCATTTTCCTTAGGTGAATATCTGCAAATAGAATAGGGTAGATGTCTGTTTAACTTATAAGAAACTTCCCATTAGTTCTCCAAAGTGGATCAAGTGTTTTACAGTCTCATCATCAGTGTCCGAGTATTCCAGTTGTTCCACACTGCCACTGACCTTCGATATTCCTCATCTTATTTATTTTATTCATTCTAGTATGTGTGAAATGATATCTTATTATGGTTTGGATTTGCATTTCCCTGATGTCTAAAGATGCTGAGCATCTTTTCGTGTGTTTATTGGTTATTTGTATATTTTTGTGTGTGAAATATCTGTTGACTTCTTCTATTTTTATTAGGCTATTTTTAAGTTATTGATTTGTAGGAGTTCTTCATATACTCTGGATATAGTCCTTTGTCAAATATATGTGTGTGAATATTTTTTCCACTATGTAGCTTGTCTATTTGTTTTCTTAAGGGTGTCTATTGTGGAGTTTTTTTGAGAATTAAAATTTTATTTCTTTATAAAAAAATTTATTGAGTAGTTTGAACAGTGCTTGTCTTACCATCATATAACTTATTATATAGAACTACCATCTTTTCTATGCCTTGGCAAATTGTCATACTCCTTTCTATGTTTGGATCAGCTTTCAAAATTTTATCCTTTACACTTTCAATGTTGTGAAATATCTCCAAGAGTTCCTGTAATGTGAAGGTTTTTGACAGAATCACTTCCTCTGAGACATTTTCCTCCTTTTCACCATAACCACTTTCCTCATTTATGTCTGTAAGTGCACCTTCATTAAGTTGCTCTGGCTGCATATCTAGAGTCTCTTGAACAGCAGCAGTGTCAACATTGTATTGTGGTTTTTTAAAAGAAAAAAAAATGGTGTAGCGTTTTGGGGGCATATCCAAAAACTTAAGTAGAAATGAATTTAAACATCTAAGTCAACAAGGCAGAAGGTTAAAAAATCTAAATGGACTGACCTATAGTTACTTTTTAAATGTCTTTCTGGTCAGTATCTGTTTTTATGTCTCTAAACTCCGAGAGGTCAGTTTACCACATTACCTCTTTCAGAGAGTGTCTATTCCTTAGTGGACAGAAGTCATAAGACTCAAGCTTAATTTATTGCTCAGCAAAGAGTTAATGTAATCCCTCTGTGTTGAGGGTGAGTTTCCTCAGCTGTGTGTGAGCACACTTCCCAGAGAACACATTGCTGCCCTTTGTA
>JAQZBX010035244.1:0-24658 GCA_029593785.1 Cabassous unicinctus
CAGCTGGAGACAGAGGTGCAGGGGGGCTGCAAATAGAGGTCAGAATGGGCTTGCTCAGTTTATTCCAATCAAACGACTTGAAACCTTGGGAGCCAGGTGTGGTCCCGGAAGGGTTAATCTGTCTCCTGAAAGGGCCGAGGTAATTGGCATATGCCTTGTTGGGATAAGAAAATGCACATTCAGAGGTCGGGGAAAGCTTTCTTAGGCGTGTTCTGAGGCGGCCTCACTGAGCGTCCCAGTCTCGCTCTGGCCCACAGGCCCTGCGTTACTACCTTTCTGAAAAGACTGCTCCTTTCCAAAGAACTGGCAGGCACACAGACAAAACAGAAACCCAGATGAAAGGCACGATGGCCAGACACCTGCCTTGTGAAGACAGTGCTCAGCGAGGGCAGCAGCGACTGAGCCGCAGGGACCCACGAGAAAACCTCGGCGGCAGGCGCGGCGCCCGCCAAGGATTCAGACGGCGACAAGCCTCTCTCCACATTCTAGCAAAGAAGTGTCCTGAAGAAGCTAGAGGAAGCTAGAGAAAGCTGCTTGTGTACTTCCCCGATCCAAAGGTTTTATATCTCATTTTCAAAGCTTAAGCAACAGCCTGTGCCAAATATAGTACAAAACACAGAATTAGACGTGGCTCCTGAAAAAATAACTTGCATTCAAAGTCAGGCATGCATCTTGAGGAGACATACCCTGTGGATATGTAACTACACATGGTGGTCGGCTTCCCAAAAGAAACCCGAGAGCCACACTTTCCAGAGGTTTCCCCATTTTTCTACCTCTAGCAAGTAAACGACATGAGGTCCTTTGGGAAGAGGGGAGCAATCCTGGGGGGCACAGACGGAGGCCGAGCAGAGTGGCGTGGATGGCGCCGCCCCCCCCCAGCTGCTGGGTGGATGGCGCGTGCCTGTGAGCTCAAAGCAAATTGTTCATTCAGTGGGGGTTTGTTTCTGTGATCGCGGGGGCGCTGTGGCCCGGCCCACGGCCTACCGAGGCAGAGCTGGCCGCGCTGTCCCTCCAGCAGCGGCAGTGGGTCAGCGGCTTCCTGGCCGGCCAGAGAAGGGGGCATCCAAGGACGCCTTGGTAACGCCAGCTCAGGGGCTGAGCGCCAGATTTCCATGTACAAGGTCCCGGGTTGGAAACAAACAAAAACCCCACCCCACCAACTGACACCTTTTAAACAATGGCAGTGGTTTCTACTGCTTCTATGGAACGTTCTCTTCAAGAAACGCCTGGCTAGGTGGAGGACAGAGAAACCAGCAGTCCCACATCTACCGCAGGAACCCCTAATAAATCACTCGGTTGTGTTTGAAGCCATTGCATAACCGGGAATAATTGGTAAGCCAGGGTCTCAAATCAACCCAGTTACCCTGAATTGGTACAATTCCACCCAGCCCTGCCAGGAAGTGGCTCACATCAAAGCTAACTTTTGGTAACCCCGTGTCCAGCCTACCTGCACCAAGCCTGCCGAGCAGTTAACTGCCTTCTCCTGAAAACCTGTTCACATCCACAGGCCTCGGACAAGGGGTAGGGGTAACAGGACAGCGGGCGAGAGAAAGAGCCACAAGCATCCGAGGGACCTGACGCAGGGCGTGGCCATGGGGCGGGGCGGGTCCAGCTGCGGCCAGGCACATGACGAGGGGAGGGGGCACTCGCTGAGCATTCCCGATGCACGCGACAGGGGCGCCCTCTTCCTATTTCAGTTTATCCTCCCAACATCACCCAGATAGTAAAGTTAACCTTACTTGATAATGTGGGGCAACTGCAGCTCAGAAGTTACAAAACTACACTTAGGTCATCTGGCTAGTAAGTGCCTGAGTTAAAACTCACACAGGCCTTTGTTCGCCAGAATCTCCTGAGCAAGACCACCAAATGCGGGCGCCACGGGCTCTAAGCCCCGCTTAATAAGAGAAAGAGTGGGCATCACCATCCCCAAATCCTCAAGATCGAGGGATGAACAAACAAAGGGGGAAAGCAATTATGGGCAAAAATACACTCAATATTCTAGCAATGGAAGAACCTGGAATATTGGCACAGAGGCAGTGGCCACCAGAGGTTCCGGGGGAGGGAGAGGGGAGAAGAGGTGCAACATGGGGGCATTTTTGGGGCACTGGAACCGTCCTGCATGGCACTGCAGGGACGGACACAGCCATGACACATTCTGTCAAGACCTATGAGACTGTGCGGGCACAGCGCAAACATGACGTGAGCCACAGACCACCGTCAGGAGCAGAGCTTCCGTACGTGTTCAACTGTAAATGCACCACACTCATGAAAGACGCTAAGGGGAAAATGTGGGAGGGGAGGGTGGGGTGCATGGAACCCCCTATATTTTCGATGTGACAGTCATAGTAATCGGAAGCTTCTTTAAAGCTAAACAAATGCAGGGAGCCCACGGGGCAGGTTTCTCTGAGTGCTGCTGGGGAGGGGGCGAGGCTCCGCTGCGCCGCGCGTCCAGGTCACTGCGAGGGCCTGTCCAAGCACGCTGGCAGTAAAGTTTTCTTCAGACCCGGAGAACAAAGGCAGTTATTTACTGAAAGGAAACAGAGCTTAGGGATGAACGTGGGCTCTGGAGCCAGACTGCCTGGGTTTCAATCTCACAGTTTTGCCTCGAAAGGGCCCGGTGTGCGTGCGCGTTTGGGTCTGGGGGCAGTGCAGATGGGGGGCCACGTGGGGGTGCTTGCCGAATGGGTACGTGAAGCACACCGTATCAACAACAAAAGGTTAAAAACAAAGCTGGGTGTCTTAGTTTCCTAGGCTGCTCAAAGCAAAACCGTGAAGCGGCTGGTTAAACAGCGGGACTTCCTGCGCCCGAAGCCCTGAGGCCAGGAAACGTCCACACAAGGCCCCGGCAGGCGGCGCCTCCTCCCGACGCTGCCGGATCCTGGCTCCTCCGCCACAGGCAAGGCACATGGCGGCGTCCGCTGGCCGCCCCGGCTCTTCCAGGCCACTTTGCTGTCAGTGTCCTGCCTCTGTGGCTTTTCCCTCTGTCTGAGTTTCTTTCTTACAAGGACTCCAGTAAGGGGATCAGACCCACCCTGAATGCAGGGGCCACACCTTACCTGAAGCGGCCTCACAGGAATGGGGCGCATTCGGCTCCAAACCACGACGCTGGGCTGCTCCACTTGCTGGACGCCCTCAGCTTCTGGGCCTGCGTAGTTAAGACGCGTAAACCGCTTGGCGCCTTTTCTCAAGTAGCTCGTGTGGCAGGCACGGGATGCGGCTGCACAAACGCCGTACTTCAGCTTAACCCTCCCACAATGCTGAGGCAGCACAGCCTCCGCTTTTACACGAGGAAACAGACGCAGAGGTTCCAGCAGCGAGACTGCACTGAAACCCAGGCTTTCTCTAAAAGCCTTGCTTTCTGGGAGCTGGCCCACTTCCCAGAAGCGACTTTACCAATTAGTTATGATGGGGAGACGCAGCTCAGCGGGGTTAGGTCATCACCTGCTCTGCAGAGCAGGCAAACCCTGACCCTGCAGCTGGGCTGTCCACTGGAGTGGACGCCCTGCCGAGCAGGTTAGGACAGACGCCCTGTCCCCGCCAGACCCGGCAGAAAACACTGCCCAGAAGCCGAGGGAGGGTCCTACTAAGAGCAAAGCCGGTCCCACTGGAAGCTCGATTGGGGTAAACCCCAAACAGGCCTCCCCAGCGGCCCCGAGAGCCAACAGGCGGGAGCGAGAGACACCAGAAGGGCATCCAGCGGCGGCCTCCGGCTTCAGGGACGGGGGGCGGGAAGGGGCCTCGTGAAGGCAGCCCCCCCAGGGCGGCCTCTGCCCGTTTCTCCGTGAACTTGTACTGGCCTAACTGAACTGGCACATTCTTAAGTTCCCCTGTGCAGCTCCGCCCAGAACCTGGAGAGCCCGCATGTTACTGAACTGGGAAGAGGGGGCGGCGGCAAAAGCCCCCCCCCCCGCCCACCCCTGGGAGCAGAGGCCCTCGGGCGTGTCCTTTGACCTCTCCCAGCCAGCAAGCGCTGGGGGAGGAAAACGAGACCCCGAGGACGGTGTTCCGGAGGCGCCTGCATCTGGAGGCGCCTGGGAAGCGGCTTCCTGGGGCGCTGGCCTTGAGCTCCAGCAGCAGCTGCGGCCCCTCCTCCCCTCCAAGAGGCCCCAGATCCCGGGAGGGCCTGGGCCGCCATGAGCGAGTCACGCAGCCAGACCCGAAGGGCACTCTGTGCCCACAAAGGGCCCCGTAACCAGCAGTGGCAGGAAAAGACGCTCAGAACAGTTAACAAGAATCTCCTTCCAAAAAGGGGGGAAACGGTAAAAGCCACCAGAAGCCAGTGGCCGCTCCGTTAAGAGTAAAATAAGGAGCCCTCCAGGGAGGGCCAGTGTGCACGGAATCGCAGCCGGAGCCCCCCGCTGGAGCACTGCCAGGCCTGCCTGTGCCTCTGGGGCCACACGCAAGCAGGAGCAGCCGCTGCAGAAGGCACCTGGGGCTCCGTTTCAACTGGACTCCTACGCTGCTAGAACCAACCAGCTGGAGCACCATTCCGGCTCCTCTCCAAAGTCTCTCAATCTCGAAACGATCCAGACAGAAAGTATGACTTTACTGGAAGTGAATAACATCAAGAAGCGCAGGGGAGGGGCGGAGGCCTCCAGAGAGAGAAGGGCGCCCGGAGCGCCTCCAAAAAGGAAGGGGAGGCGCCGCCTCCGGGCAGAGCAAGAGAACGGCCAGTGTAAGGCTATGATCTCCTTTATTCCAAAAATAAATACTTCACTTTTGAGCCGACATATTTCACATCACATCAAGCAGAGAGCAGCAGTCCCTTTGGGAACCGTGAACGCGTTCGGAATCACGGGGACGGGGACGCGGCTCGCCTGGCTCAGGACCCGCTGGCCTCCCGGGCGGAGCCGCGCCGCGTCTGAAGGCACATGAGGGAACCCTAAGGTGCGCGGCTCGGTCCCTCGCTGCAACCGAGCCGGACGCGCAGGCGGCGCTCGTGCTGGGTGAGCTGGCTCCTGCGCCCTGCGCCGGGCAGCCGTCACTCGGCCGGGGGGGGCCGCGTGGCCACATACACGACGAGCACGATCAGCAGCACGAGCGCGGCCAGCGTGGGCAGCACCACCGTGGCCACCTGCTGCCGCGCCTCCTGCATGGCCTGCTTGCGCTCCTTCTTGTCCCGCGACGTCTCCTTCTTGGGCTTCCCTTTGAGCTGCCGCATCTTTCCAGGGGGCTTGTGTGCCGCCGAGGTTCAGGGGCCCCTGCAGGGAGAACAAACAGGGCGGAGGATGAAGGGGGGAGGAAAAGGGCCCTCGGCCGGCGGCACAGGTGCGAGCAGGAGGAACCCCTGCCTCGACTGGCAGCAGGCAGCCAGGCTCCTGGCTCCTGGGCGGCTGGAGCTCCGCCAGCAGCAGGTGTCCTGAGCGCCGGCCGGGGGAGGCCTCGCGCCCGATGCACGGCACCCCAGCAGCCCCGAAGCCTCTCGGGGCCAGCAGCGCAGGCCAGGTTTCTGACTGCTGCACGAAGACGCTCCCAACAGCACGGCGGCAGTTAAGGGAGCCGGGAGCTCGGTGTGGGCTGGGGTCTGCATCTGGACCTCATCAGCTACTGGACTGGGCGAGAGCACAAGGGCCCATCGGACGGAGAGAAGAGACGGGCGAGTGAAGGAGGACTGGGGGAGTGGAGCGCCACCAGTCTCAGGGCACGCTGGGCCGGCCGGCTGCACAAGCCGCTACTTGCTGCAGCGGCTCTGCCAGACGCTCACGGACACTCGTCCTTCCCGGAGGCAGTTCCGCGATGGGGAAAACGCAGCTGAGCCGGGAGGCTCAGGGCACCGCCGGCTTTGGGGGTCCAGCAGAAAGAGAGAAAACCCTAGTGGATGAAAAAGGAGGGGGTTTCTGCAGCGGCGAAAAGGCACAAGTCAAACTGGAGGCCAGGGAGGCAGAGGGGGCAGAGGCAGGGAGAGGGGTCTGACTCGGAGCAGGAGAGCGCCTCTGCTCAGCTCTGGGGAGCTGGGGCAGCTCTGACAAGGAAGAGGCCTGAGGGGACTGTCTGGGGGCCACGCAGCAGACGGAGCAGACACGGCGCTGGCCGGACCTGCCGCAGGGAGGCTGAGAAGCACGGGCGTCCCCTGGAGCTGCACAACCGCGACGACATGGGCCACGTGCAGGGCAGGGAGGAGGGGGTGCAGACGGGAGCCTGGGGGGCCTGCGCATCGCCCTGGGCCACGCCCGCGACGCCGGCTCTTCAGAGGCTCGGTCCTCAAGCGGCCCGATGGCTTCTGGTTATGAGCCACCTTAGCCTGCGCTGCACCTGACTCAGGAGCCAAGCCCGAGCCCGCCCCACGCCCCCTCCTGCGTCTCGCACCAGCCCCTCCGAGCAAGCCAAGCAAGTCGGAGGCCACTCACACGCTCCACTGGCTCCTTCCCAGCCGGCAACAGAGTGCCCGCCCGAGCCCTCCAGCCAGGGCAACGAAGACGTCACAAACGCTCAGGTTCCACCGGTTCTAAGGAAGCCCCCGGCTGTGCCCCCAGCCCACCAACTGGCCCACGGCAACCAGTCAGCGCTGGGACGTTCCAGCTGGTCCCCAGCGTGTGAGGCGGGGGGGGCCTCCCATGACAGCCCTCTGGCCTCTCCCGGCTGCGTATGTCTGTACACACACACACACACACACACACACACACACGCGCTTCTCCCGTGAGGTTCACAACGTACAGTGTTCAGGGAAGCGCCGGGGCAGAGAAAACCCGGCTAGAACCTCAGCCCGGCAATCTCCTTATGCAAAGCTTGGGCAAGACAACTGCTCATTCCTCCTCCCTAAAACAGGACACGACCACCTGCTTTATAGAGAGACGCTGAAAAAGCAGAAACAACGCACAATCTCAAGTCCTGGTACCGTAACCGGCTGCTGAGCTCAAGAGATGCCGGTGGGAACGTGCGACCCAGGACACCCGGGAACCTGGAATCCATGGACGACGTCAGCCCAGTGTTCCCTTTCCCTGCGGAGAGCTTCCTGATGGAGGAGGATGCAGTATCAGAGCTGGAATGCTGAAGACAGGCATTGACCTCAAGGAACTAGCTACTGAGCTGTACAGGGAGCGCTAACAGGCTGCTACCCTTCATAAACACCCATTTCACTCTCACCAGGTCCTGCGATACTGGTCCTGCCCCGTTTTACATGAAGAAAAGTTTCAGAAAAGCATGGCGGTGGCCGCGGTCAGCCTGATACAGCTCCACGCCGTGCATGCCCACAAGCAACACTCGCTGAGGCTTTGCGAGCAGACAAGGAATGGAGACATGAACTTACCTGCCCCAAGGCCCATCCACCCTCCCTGCAGGACCCCCCGGCAACCCCCAAGCAGGGACAGCAGCTCCTGCTTCCTGAAGGCCTCTGCGCCGAGGCCCCCAAAACCGCCACCAGCCGACAGCCCTTGCCCTGGCTCACAGCAGTGCTCCTTCCACTCCACAGGTGCCTCCCACACGCACACGGGCCAACGGTCACCTGGTCAGCTCTGGGGCTGAGGATTCAGGGGGCGTGAGCGAGGGGCAAGGGCGCTGCAGCTCGGTTTAAAGACGAGCCACCAAGGACCAGGCTGCCCGAAGGCCTGAGCAGAAATGCCACTCAGCCCACCACCCCTGCCCTGCCCAGGGTGGCAGCAGCGCGGGAGCCAGGGTGCCACAGGCCCCGGAGCTGTGCCCGACAACGGCCTGGCCTGGAGGGCACGGGAAGCCGCTGCAGACGACGCCACAGGCCCCGGAGCTGTGCCCGACAACGGCCTGGCCTGGAGGGCACGGGAAGCCGCTGCGGACGACGCCACAGGCCCCGGAGCTGTGCCCGACGAGGGCCTGGCCTGGAGGGCACGGGGAGCTGCTGCTGACGACGCCACAGGCCCCGGAGCTGTGCCCGACAACGGCCTGGCCTGGAGGGCACGGGAAGCCGCTGCTGACGACGCCACAGGCCCCGGAGCTGTGCCCGACAACGGCCTGGCCTGGAGGGCACGGGAAGCCGCTGCAGACGACGCCACAGGCCCCGGAGCTGTGCCCGACGAGGGCCTGGCCTGGAGGGCACGGGAAGCCGCTGCAGACGATGCTACTCACACCCACTGCACAGAGGAAACTAAACCCAAAGGGAGCACAAGGAAGGAAATACGGATCAGAGTGGAGATTTTTTAAAAATACAAAAAAAAAATCAAGAGTTGGTTCTTTGAAAAGATAAACAAAATCAACAAACTTTTAGCTAGACTGACAAAGGAGAAAAAAAAAAAAGGATACAAATAACAAAAATAAGAAAAAGTAGGACATTACTACCGACCCCACTGAAATAAAAAGGAAGATAATACTATGAACTGTATGCCAAAAAATTAGATAACCTAGATGAAATGGACAAATTCTTAGAAACACACAAAATACCTACATTGACTCGAGAAGAAATAGAAGATCTCAACAAACCAATTACAAGTAAAGAGATTGAATCAGTAAAGAAACACCTCCCAACAAAGAAAAGCCCAGTACCAGATGGCTTCACAGGGGACGTCTACCAACCACGGCAAGAAGATACAACTAGAATTCTTCTCAAACGCTTCCAAAAGACTGAAGAGTCCAGTCCCTAACTCATTTTACAAGGCCAACATCACCCTCATACCAAAGCCAGATAAAGTTACCACAAGAAAACTACAGACCAATATCTCTTATGAATACAGATGCAAAAACCCTCAGCAAAATACTAGCAAACTGAATCCTACAGCATATTAAAAGAATTATACACCATGATCAAGTGGGATTTATCCCTGGTATGGAAGGTGGTTCAACATAAGAAAATCAATTCAAGTAATACATCACATAAACAGAATGAAGGGAGAGGAAATCTCAATCAAAGCAGAAAAGGCACGTGACAAAATCCAGTGCCCTTTCTTGATTAAAAAAAACCACTTAGAACACTAGAAATAGATGGAAACTTCCTCAAAATAATAAAGGGCATATATGAAAAGCCCACAGCTAACATCCTACTCAATGGTGAAAGACTGAAAGCTTTCTCTCAGGAACAAGCCAAGGATGCCCAGTATCACCACAGTTACTCAACATTGTCCTGGAAGTGCTCGCCAGAGCAATTAGGCAAGAAAAAGAAATAAAAGGCATCCAAATCGGAAAGGAAGAAGGAAAACTTTCCCTGTTTGCTGATGACATGATCCTATATACAGAAAATCCTGGGAAATCTACAATAAAGATGCTACAGCTAATACATGAACTCAGCAAAGTGGTGGGGTACAAGACCAACACCCCAAAATCAGCAGTGTTTCTATAAACAAGCAATGAATAATCTGAAGAAAAAAAAAAACTGCATTCACAATAGCAACTAAAAGAATCAAGTATCTAGGAATAAGTCTAACCAAGGATGTAAGGGACTTGTACGCAGAAAACTACAAAACACTGACACAGAAATCAAAGAAGACCTAATGGAAGGACAGTCCATGCACATGGATTGGAAGACTAAATACTGTTAAGATGTCAATACTAACCAAAGCAATTTATAGATTCAATGCAATCCCAATCAAAATTCCTACAACCTTCTTTGCAGAAATGGAAAAGCCAATTGTCAAATTTATATGGAAGGGTAAGGGGCTCCAAATAGCTAAAGCCATCTTAAAAAAGAATGAAGTTGGAGAACTCACATTTCCCAATCTTGAAACTTATGACAAAGCCACAGTTGTCAAAATAGCATGGTACTGACACAAGGGCAGACAGAGAGACCAATGGAATAGAACCAAGCTCAGAAATCAGTCCTCACATATAGAGCCAACTGATTTTTGACGAGGTGGCAAAGATGACCCAATTTAGAAAGAATAATGTCTTCAACAAATGGTCCTGGGAAAACTGGATATCCATTTGCAAAAATAAAGGTGGGGCCCTACCTCATAACATATACAAAAACTCAAAATGGATCAAAGACCTAAATAAAAGAACCAGTACTATAAAATCCCTGTAAGAAAACATATAGAAGCCTCTTCAGGACCTTGAGTTAGGCAATGGTTTCTTAGACTTTACACCTAAAGCACAAGCAACAAAAGAAAAAACAGATAAATGGGATCTCCTCAAAATTAAAAACTTTGGTCCTCAAAAGACTTTATCGTGAAAATTAAAAGACATCCTACCCAATGGGAGAAAATATTAGGAAACCACATATCTGATAAAGGGCTAATATCCAGTATAGATAAAGAAATTCTTCAACTTAAAAAGAGAATCAAAAATAGGCGAAAGATTTGAACAGACATCTCTCCAAAGAATATATACAAATTGCCAGAAAACACATTAAAAAGATGCTCAACATCATTAGCCATCAGGGAAATGCAAATCAAACCCACAATAAGACAACATTTCACACCCACTAGAATAGCTGCTATTTATAAAACGGAAAATAACTAATGTTTGAAGAGGATGCAGAGAAATAGGAACACTCATTCACTACTGGTGGGAATGTAAAATGGTGCAGCCGCTGTCGAAGAGTTTCACAGTTCCTAAGAAAGCTAAGTAAAGAATTATAAGACCTAGCATCCCACTTCTAGATATACACCCAAAAGAACTGAAAGCAGGGACTCACACAGACAGCTGCACACCGATGTTCACAGCGGAATTATTCACAATTGTCAAAAGATGGAAGCAACCCCACCAGCTGATGAATGGATAAATGAGATGTGGTGCATCCACCCAACGGGATCAAAGTCCCGAGACATGCGACAACAGGAACCTTGACGACATCCTTTGGAGTGAAATAAGACAGACACAAATGGGAACATATTGTGTCGCACTGATGTGAAACAACCAGAATAAGCAAACTCACAGAGTCAGAATCTAGAATACACGTTACCAGGGGAAGGAGAAGGGGCAGGGAATGGAAGGTAAGGCTTAGCATGTCCAGGGTTCCTATTTGGGATGATGTAAATGTTTTGGTGATAGATGGTGGTGATTTAACAGCACTGAAATACACATGAGAGTATGATTGAAAGGGGGAAATGTTAGACTGTATACATGGTAACAGAATGTAATTTTTTTTTTAAATCCATGGAACTACACTACACAGTGAACCCGAGGCTAAACCATGGGCTTCAATTTTAACAAACGTCCCACATCAGCGCCAGTGGTGGTGAGGAGCTGCATGGGAATTCTGTATTTCATGTGGGATTGCTTTGTAAACCCACATCTCTAACAAAGGGGGAAATGCCGCAGAACACAGAGGGAGTCCACGGTGTGGAGTGAAGGCGCCTGGAGTCTGCCCTCCCCCAGCCCTCGGCTGGCTCAAGGTGGGTGCAAGCCACGCAGAGCGCAGACGAGGACGCAGACCCCAGCTGTGGGCTGAGGGCTGCAGCCTCAGCAGGAAAAGGGCGTCTGCGTCACACCACAGCTGGAGTAAAGTTTGCAGCCTGGCATTTTCTTCAATTACAGCATTTAACAGGTTTGCTGCTTTCTTGATACTGACATTTTCAATGATCCCCAGTAAAAGGGTCTCCATCTCATAAAGCACGGGGAGCGCCACTGGGTCGGGGCCTGCAGGTCAGGGTCTCTCCTAACGCTGCTCTCAGGCACTAGAGCGCAGGGGAGGGTCTCTCAACAAAAAGACCAAGAGACGAAATATTTGGCTTCTCGTTTTCCAACTTCCCCATCAAAAGACAAACCAGAACAGCATTTGACAGCCTGCTCTCTAATTAAAAGCTGAGCCATCTTTTAAAAATCACACTTAACTAAACAATCCCACCTGGCAGTAAAGCACTAGGCTCTGCCAACCTGATTGACAGAATGTCTGTAATTATTTAAAGCCGAAGGGAGAAAAGAACGTCATTAGACACAGCGAGCTTAAGCTGGTCATGGAGCAGGACAGAGCCGTGGCCTAAACGTCCTGCGTTTAAATAAGACCTGACAAAACGAAAACTCCAGGACTGACTGGAGTCTCAGGAGAGCTGCCCAGCCGGGGGGGCTGCTTTCCGAAAGGGACACGGGCTGGCAGCAGAGACCCAGTCCAGGCCTGACGCCGGAAGCGCGCCGGCTTCCAAGGGGAGCGACCCAGACGGCCGAGAAAGGGCCCCCTCCGTTCAGGGGGCACGGCCCAAGCACCCCGCTCCTCTGCGCCCGCTCCCCGACCCTGAGGAGGTGACACGACCCTGAGCCCCATATTCCAGGGCTGGAGGTGGCGAGAATCCGGTGTGTAAAAGGGAAGTACTGCAGGTGGAGACTGTTGATTATCACTGGTTGGGAAGGGCTGAGATACATTTTCCAAGAGAATGCAACAAACCTGGTAAAATTCGTAAGAACTTCGCAGGAATATTTAGAAGAGAAGGTGCAGGAAACAGTTTTCACAACAGGACCTGCTGGTTTGGAGCAGGAGGTGGCCGCACAAACCCGCGCCTCGGCTGCTTCCTGCCGGCCGCCCTGCCCTTCCTCGGCTCAGCGTCCCAGCTCGACAGCTGCTCCCCACAGGCCATGGAGCCCTTGAAAAAGATTCAGACACTTACCACGAAAGCGTCGCTCTCAGCTTCATTCCAACAAAAGCCAAAAGCCAAGGACAGAGAGAGAAGATGAGAAATCAGCGATCGGTGCTCAAAGAAGAGAATCTGAACGGGGCGGCGGCACCAAGGACCGCAGGCGCCGGCCTCGGGCCACGTGGGCATGGCGGCTTGCGTTCACGGGGCACCGCCGGTGCCAGGCGTGGCCCAGCTCTGCCCCACAGCAGCTTCCTGGAAAAACACTCGACGGGCACCTGGGAAAGTGAGGAACGCCGTGGCGGGCACTGCCCGGGAGAAGGGGAGCAGGGGCGCTGGAGGCCGCCTTGTGAGGGAGGGAGCAGCTTACGCCAGCGCTGGGCACGTGAGAGGGAGGGCAAGGCGCAGCCCTCCCCGCCGTGGGTTTCTCTTATGAGAGAATTTCGGGGGGAACAAGCTCACGTCTGTCTGCCTTTTCTTCAGGAACTGCTCTTTCAGTGGTTTAAGCAAACTGGACTTCCAGGAAAGGTGCCTTGACAGTTATTCCTGAGGAATTAGAGGAACAGGTGTGACAGCGGCAGCAGGTGTAGCAGGTGCTGGGCCTTCCGCCCACACGGCACGCGGGGAGGGCAGCCAGGAAAGACGTGCAGCCAGGCCAGCGTGGCCCCCTGCTCCAGGCCCTGCGCGCCAGGGATTCCCACAACAAACGCTCTGCCAACCAAAAAGAAGCAAACGTGGACGGTGGAGGAAAAGAGGTTGTACAAGGTGATGAGAGAGGGTGACCCAGGCTCTGAATTACTGTCCCTGATAGCCGAGTGGACAGGCAGATGCGTGAGGACACCCAGCAAACAATCCATAAAGTCCCAGCAGCATCGCATCTTCAGACGAGGCCCAGATGCTGGAGGAAAGGGCTCTAAACATGGACAGTATCCGTAACAAAGCAAAATAAATAATCTCATTGAAAATACAAGGGTGGGAGTCCGAAAACTCTCTACAGCAAGCAAGGAGTCGGTAACGGTACAATGCCCATCGCTGCCATGAGATAAGAAGTGCAGTAAGTTAAAGATGTCTTGGTTTCCTATGGTATCTTATATTCTATTCTAGAGAACGTAAACCTGTTTTTCCTAAGTTTCAAAGAGTGATGCCAACCTCCATCCCCTGCCATAGTTCTCCACTGGCGCTCAAGACGGTCAACCTTGAACTCCCTACCATGGGCTTCGAGAACCGAGAGCGGGCGGAGCGGGGCCAGGGCAGGAAGGAGGAAGGAGCAGCTTCGGAGCCCGGCATCCTTCAAGCAGCCTGAGGGCCAAGGAGGCTGTGGTTGAGCTCCACATTCTCTAAGAAGACTCACCCTCGAGAACACCTGGAAAGCTGAACCGGGCTGCAGGGGAGTGACCCTGACCTGGCGGCCACCCTCACGAGCCGCAGGAGGGTGCCCAGGGGCCAGAGTCCACAGCTGCCGCCGAGCAGGCTGCGGGCAGGGCCGCCACCCCGAGGCCCGGGCGTGCCCGTCCAGCCAGGCCGGCGACGGGCCGTGCTGCTTCCAGCCAGCCCCCGCCGCCTCGCTCTGGGCTTCACGTTCCGACCCAACAACCAGGGAGACGGAGGGGACCGACCCACCAGCTCTCTGCCCTTTCTGCACAAAACCAGCGACCGTTCAGACTCTCCCAGCAGTTCAGTCTCAGGGAACAGGGCGCCGCCGTGGCGCTGGCGTCCTGCGGCCGCTGGAAACAGGCTCTCTCTCATTTCGGGAGGGCACGAGTCCAAAGCGGAGGTGTGGGAGGAGGACCCACTCCTTGCCGCGCCACGGCTGGTGCTCCCACTGCTCCGCGCCTGGGGACGCGGCCTCCCCACAGCCTTCTCCACGCGCTCACCACGTCTCCCTCCGCCCTTCTCTTCCAAGGACACATGATTCCATTTAGGGTCCACCTGGATAATCCAGGAAAGTCGCCTCCTCAAAAGTCCTTAACTCAATCCCATCTGTCAAGGCCCTTTTCCCAAATAAGGTACTATTGACAGATCCTGGGGGCATGTCTTTGGGGCCACCTTCAGCCCACAACTGCTTTGGGGGTGGCTGAACTTGGGTGACAAGTTGCACGGGGAGTGTCCACTGGGGAAAAACTCATGTACTCTGGATCCCTGCTCTTCCTCTACAGCCCAGGGTGCAATGGGCAGCCCCCCGGAAGGCAGGCACTGCCTCAGCCCTTCCCAGGCCCAGTCTCCCAGCTCGTGTGCCAGGCAATGAGGCTGCCCCTGCCCAGCTCCTGCCTGCGCGCACATGCTCTGGTTTCCACTCTGCGCCTCCCTCAGCCCAACAGCAGCTCTTGATGTGCGAGGCTGTTCTGTGCACCCAGCACCAGCCTGCTACCAACAGGCACCACACACTCACTCTCCGCCCACCCGCCTCCAGCCACCGGGCAAACCCTCAGGAAGCTTCCTACGAGGATGGAGAAGGCACGTGGAGACTTGACAAGGCAAGGATTTCTCTCTGCTTCAAACGTCTTCTCGCCTTGCAAGCACCCCGACTGCTGACTCCCAGGGGAGGACTGTGGGACGCTGGAGCAGGAGGCTCACCAGAACAACCGCGCAGCTCGCAGGGACAGTCTGAATTAGCTGTTTTCAGACACTGGAGTCTGGCAGAAACTGTGGAGGAGCTGGAGGCGGCGAGAATTGTGTGAACGTCGTGGATGTCACCATCAGGGCAGTGGCCAGGCAGCGGGGTCCACAGCCCAGACCCCGCGACGGGGTGCAGGCGCCAGGCTGGGCCATAAGAGCTGGTCCTCCCGCTGCCACTTTTCATCAGCGGCTTCAGAGCACTGCAGAGCCCCTCAGAGGGCGGACATCCATCCAGCCCCACCAGGCAAAAGGGGCAGAGGAGTCATGAAAAGAGAGAACCCATTTTTCTTTTCTTTTTTTCCCCTCCTCTTGACATTTCCCATTCCCCATTTGGGAGCAAAAATGGTTTGGAAATGTCACAAATTGACAGCTCCAGCACTCAACAACAAACCTAGCAATCCCAGAGAAGTGGGAGAACTAGATTTCCAGAGTTATCAACGACATAATACTTTGTTAACAAAAAAAATATGAAACATACAAAGAAACAGGAAAGCATGGGCCATCCACAGGAAAAAAAAGAATTTGCCAGAAACCATCCCTGAGGAAGCTTATACATTGGAAATATTAGTCAAAGACTAAATTTAAATTTAAAAATGTAAGAATCAAGTCAAATATGTTCAATGAGCTGAAGGAATCCATATAAAAAAACTGAAGGAAATTAGGAAAATGCTATCTGAACAAAACACAGATAGAAATTACAAAAAGGAACAAAATTTTAGAGCAGCAAAGTATAAAAACTCATGAGATGGACTCAACAATTTGAACAGGCCAAAAAAAAAAAGGATCAGAGAACGTGAAGACAAGACAATGGAAATTATGTGAAGAGAAGAAGAAATAATACAGGAAAATGAGCAGAGCCTGAGAGACCCGTGGTACACCACCAGGCGTGTCAGTCCCAGAGGGACAAGGGAGAGACAGACGGGCAGAAAAAGGGCTTGAAGAAATAATGGCCAAAAACCTCCCCATTTTGATGAGAGACATGAATCCACACACGCAGGAGGATCAGCGAACTGCAGGCAGGACAGACCCTGAGCGACGTACACCGAGGCAGAGGAGATCACGGGCAGCAGGGGGAAAGCTGCTCGTCACACACGAGCTGTGACGGCCAGGCGGCCGTGCCATCAGCGAGCTGACTGCACGGATGGCTGGCCACACGGACAATCAGCTGAGGAGACTGCCAGCAGCGAGTGGCGTCTCACCCAACCAGCTGAAGGCCTTAAAAGCAGCAGTGATTTCTGCATCAGAGAGAGACTTCCCATCTCTACCTCAGCCAGCCGGCGCGTCCTGGGGACCCACCAAGGACCCCTGGTTTGCAGCCTGCCCCAGGAATTTGGACTCTGGCACCCCCCAGTCATGTGAGAGAACTTTATAAAATCTCACACCATTTGCAGATCTCTCCCGTCCGTTCTGTTTCCCTAGAGAACCCTGATAATACACAAGGAATCCCCGGTAACGTTAACAGCAAATTTCTGAAGAGACCACGGAGGCCAGAAGACAGTGGGATGGCACATTTAACGTCCTTAAGAAAAAATGTCAACCAAGAATTCCTTGTCCAGCAAATTTATCTTTCAGAAACGAAGGGGAAATGAAGACATTTATAGATAAGCAAAAGGTGAAAGAGCTCATTACTAGAAAAACTTCCCTACAAGAAATGCTAAAGGGAAGACTTCAGGCTGAAATAAAAGGACACTAGCCTAAGAAGCCCTAAGACGACAAAGAATCTGGTAAAGGTAAGTATAATATTATTGTACTTTGTAACTGCTTTATCCCCCCGACATGACTCAACAGGAACTACGGAAATCAGCATTTTAAAGCTACGTTCATGGGCACACGGGTAACAGCGCGGTCTTAGCCAGGAACAGTGTAAAGTGAGAGGGACAGAGCTACACGGGAGCAGAAAGTTTGTACACTACTGAAACTAGGCCGGTGCTAGTCCAGCTTGGCTATTCACTATTTGTTTAAGACACTCGTTGTAATTACAAAGATAACCATTAAGAAAATAACTTTAAAAAATAGAGAAAAGAAAGGAATCAAAATGATATGCAACTAAAAAAGCAGCTAAAAGTTTTTGTAAAGGCAGTAATGGAATAACTGAGGAACAAAAGCCATACAAGAAATACAGAAAACAGATCAACAGCAGAAGTAAATCCTTCCTCCTCAGTTATTACCTTAAACGTCAATGAGCTAAATAAACTCCCCTGCTAAGAAGCAGAGACTGGATGAGAAGGCATGACCCAGTTATACCCATTTCAGATACAAAGACACAAAGAGGCTGAAAGCAAAAGGGTGGAAAAAGGTGACCCATGCACACAGCGGTCAAGAGAGCGGGAGTGGCTGCAGTGCTATCAGGAAAAACAGTTTACAAGAGACAAAGAAGGATATTACATCTTGATAACAGGTTTAATCCGAAGATGTAATGATTATAAACATAGATGCGCCTCACAGCACAGCCCCAAAATATATGAAGCAAAAGCTGATGGAATTGAGAAAGAATAGATAGTTCTATAATAGTAACTGCAGACTTCAATACACCACTTTCAATAGATGACAGAACATCTAAACATTAGATGAATAAGGAAATAGAGGAATGAACAACACTATTAACCAATTAGACCTAACGGACCTATGTAGATAACACTTCACCAAACAAAAGCAGAAAATACATTCCTCACAAGTACACAAGGAACATTTTCCAGGATAGTCCATGTATTACCAAATCAAATCTTAATGAATTTAAAAATACTGAAATCAAACACAGTATCTCAAAAGAATTTTTTAAAAAAGCAACTGAATATTTTTAAAGGCAGTAATAAAAAACAAAAGGAAAACTGGAAAATTTACTAAACAACACACTCAAACAACCAATGGGTCAAAGAAGAAATAAGGTAAATTAGGAAACAGTTTGAGAAAAATGAAAACAGAAACACAACGTAGCAAAACTTATGGAATAAAGCAAAGGCAGTGATGAGAGAGAAATTTAATAGTTCTAAACACCTACATTAAAAAAGAAAGATGACAAGTTAATAGCCTAACTTCACACCTAAAGAAACTAGAACAAGAAGCGCAAACAAAACCCAAAGTTAGCAGAAAGAAGGAAATAGTAAAGATTAGAGCAGAAAGCAATGAAATAGGTAACAGAAAAACAACAGAGATAACAAAACAAAAAGTTGGTTTTTTTAAAAGATAAAATTGACAAACCTTTAGCCAGACTGACAAAGAAAAAGATAGGACACAAATAACTAAAATCAGGAATGAAAGTAGGGACATTACTATCCCTTATAGAAATAAAAGGATTTTACAGGGTTCTCTGAACAATTATATGCCAACAAATTTTAAAAAACCTGGGTGACATGGACAAATTCCTTGAAACATACAAATTACCTAATCAGATGCAAAAAAGGAATAGAAACCCTCAACAGACCTATAGCAAGTAAAGAGAATGAATTAGTAAAAACCTAACAACAACAACAACAACAACAAAAAAAAACAGGACCAAATGGTTTCACTGCTAAATTCTACTAAACATTTAAAGATTTAACACCAATCATTCTCAAACTCTTTCAAAAAAAAAACAGAAGAGGAGGGATTACTTCCTAACTCATTCTATGAGACCAGCATTAGCATGAAAAGAAAATTACGGACCAATATCCCTTATGAATATAGACACAAAAATTCTCAACAAAATACTGGCAAACTGAACCTACAGTATATTAAAAGGATTATACACCATGACCAAATGGGATTTATTCCAGGAATGCAAGGATGGTTCAACATAAGAAAATCAATGTAATATACCACATTAACAGAACAAAGGGGGGGGGGACGACACATAATTATCTCAAATGACATAGAAAAGCCTTCTGACAAAATCCAACATCCTTTCATAAGAAACACTCAGAAAACAAGAAATCATGATAAAGAGCATGTATGAAAAACTCACAGCAAATATCATACTCAATGGTGAAAGACTGAAAGCTTTCCCCCTAAGATCAGGAACAAGACAAGGATGCCCACTGTCACCACTGTTATTCAACATAGTACTGGAAGCTCTAGCCAGAGCAATCAGGCAAGAGAAAGAAATAAAAGGCATCTAAATTGGAAAGGAATAGGTCAAATTATCCCTATTTGCAGATGGCATGATTCTATATATAGAAAATTCCAAAGAACCCACAAAAAAGCTAGTAGAACTAATAAACAAATTCAACAAAGTTGCATGATACAAAATAAACATGCAGAAGTCAGATGGATTTCTATAAACTAGTAATTAGCAATCTGAAGAGGAAACTAAGAAAAAAATTGCACTTACAATAGCATCTGAAAGAATAAAATACCTGGAAATAAATGCAACCAAGGAAGTGAAAGACTTGTTTACTGAAAACTGTAAAACATTGCTGAAAGAAATTAAAGACCTAAATAAATGGAAAGAAATCCTGTGTTCATGGACTATGAGACAATAATGTTAAGATTTAAACACTGCCTAAAGCAATCTACAAATTCAGTGTAATCCCTATAAAAATTGCAGCAGCCTTTTTGGAAAAGGCTTTTGAAATGGAAAAGATGGCCGTCAAATTCACATGGAATTGCAAGGGTCCCCAAAGAGCCAAAACAATTTTGAAAATGAAGAACAAAGCTGGAGGACTCACATGTCCTGATGTCAAAACTTACTAGAAAGCTACAGGGACGAGGAAAGACATAGACCAACGGAACAGAACTGAGAGTCCAAAGTTAAACGCACACATCTATGGCCAGCTGGTGCTCGACAAGGGCACCACGTTCTTTCAATGGGGAAAGAACAGCATCTTCAACAAATGGCGCTGGGTCAACTGGAGATCCACACAGAAGAGTGAACGTGGACCCTACCTCTCACCACTCACAAAAATTAACTCAAAGTAGATCAGCAACCTAAATGTAAGAGCTAATACTATAAAACTCTTATAAGAAAACATAGGGAAATATCCCCAGGACCTTGTAGTGGGCAATAGAGTTTTAGATTTTACACCAAAAGCAAAAACAAAAGAAAAAATAGCTAAATGGAACTTCATCAAAATTAAAAACTTTTGGGCAAAAGACATTATCAAGAAAGTGAAAAGACAACCTACAGAAAGGGAGAAAATATTTGGAAACCATATATCTGATAAGGGTTTAATACCCAGAATATATAAAGAACCCCTACAACTCAACAAAAAAAACATAAACAACCCAATTTTCAAAAATGTGCCAAGGATTTGAATATTTCCTTTAAGAAGATATTAAAATGGCCAATGAGCATATGAAAAGAGCTCCGCATCATTAGCCATTAGGGAAATGCAAAATAAACCTGTAAGATACCACTTCAGATCCATTGGATGGCTATTTTAAAAACTGAAGGAAGTATTGCCATGATGCAGGGAAAGAGGAACCCTCACGCATAGCTGGTGGAAATGTAAAATGGTGCAGCTGCTGTGGAAACAGTTTGGTGGTTCCTCAGAAAGTTAAACGTAGAATTACCATATGACTCAGCAATCCCACTGCTAGGTATAAACCCAAAAGAACTGAAAGCAGGGTCTGGAAAGATATCTGCACACCAAGGTTCTTAGTGGCATTATTCACATCTGCCAAAATATGGAAGCAAGCCAAGTACCCATCAACCCATGAATGGATAAATAAAATGTCGTATATATACACAATGGAATATCATTCAGCCATAAAAAGGAATGAAGTCCTGATACATGTGACAGCCTGGATAAACCCTGACGACATCCTGTTGAGTGAAATAAGTCAGACTCGAAAGGACAAATATTGTATGATCTCAGTGATTGAAAAAATCAAAACAAGCAAACTCAGAGTCAGAATCTAGATTCTCGGTTACCAGGGGTCCAGGTAGGGGCATGGAATGGGTTGTTAAGGCTAAACTGGGCAGGGCTCCTACTTGAAATTAAAATAAGCAAACTCATAGTCAGAATCCAGATTCTCGGTTACCAGGGGTCCAGGGAGGGGCGTGGAATGGGTTGTTAAGGCTAAACTGGGCAGGGCTCCTACTTGAAATTAAAATAAGCAAACTCATAGAATCTAGATTCTCGGTTACCAGGGGTCCAGGGAGGGGCGTGGAAGGGGCTGTTACGGCTAAACTGGGCAGGGCTCCTACTTGAAATGACAGGAATGCTTTGGTAGCAGCTGGTGGTAGGAAGCACAACACCGTCACTGTAATCAGCAGCACTGAAAGACGTGTGAATGTGACTGAAGGGGGAAATTTCAGGTTGTATATATGGTAACGAAATAAAAGTTTAGGAAACACAGAGCTGCACCACACCGTGGACCCTGAGCTGACCGTGGACGAGTGCCAGAAGCTCCCTGGAGACAGGTGCGCTCAGCGTGACACTTCACACAGCGTACCGTGCTGGTGATGGGGGTACAGGGGACCCTGTCTTCTTTGCGTGACTGTTCTGTAAACCCACTTCTCCAATAAAGAAAAGCCATTTTAAAAGAAGAAGTGACGTGCTTGCTGGTACGTTACACCACGGATGAACCCTGAAAACATCATGTTGAGTGAAATAAGACACAAAAGGTCAAATAGTGTATGAAATACTTACAGTAAGCAAATTCATAGAGGCGGAAAGCAGAATAGTGGTTTCCAGTGATGGGGGGAGTGGAAAACGAGAAGCTATTGCTAAATGTGTCTAAGTTTTGGTTTGTGATGATGAAAACAGTCTGGAAATAGTGGCAAAAGTTACACAGTATTGTCAATGTACTTAATGTCAAAGAATTGTCCACTTAAAATGGTTTAAATGACTTCTGTTATGCATATTTTACAATTAAAAATACATTATTTAAAATAACAGAATATTCCTGGTAATGAAACAACTATGCTTCAAGTCCCTTTGCTATGTTTTATTTCAGTCTTAAAGGGCAGACCATTTCAAAATACCCCAGAAGGTTTAAAATGATAACACTCAATGCAGGTATGGCCATGGTAAAGCAAGCACTCTCGTCACTCATTACTGGTAGGAATGTAAATAGGCACAATCTTTCTGGAAAGCAGTTTGGAAAATCCTTATTAAGTGGCCTAACAATCTATATAATGTTTGATGTTGTAATTCCATTTCCCAGACTCTATACTAGGAAATGACTCTGAAACGAGACAAAGCTTAATGCTCAAAGATAGTCATGCCTGTGCTATTTATGTGATTTTAAAAATTGTAAATAAATTTAATATCCAACAAAGGAAATGGGCAGATTCATAAATCAAATTACATGCAGACATTAAAATGACATTTTACAAAGAAATTTCAATAAAAATAGCAATGGTAATATTAACAGTTAATCTTTGCGTGGGCCAGGCACCACCCGGAGCTTTTTAGGAGCCTTGTGTCTACTAACTCACCTAATCCCCACATGATTCACTGGGGCAGGTCCTGTGTCACTCCCGGCTCACTATCAGGCCGTCTGCCAAGGTCCTGCTGCTGGGAAGCTCGCAGGCCACGCAGGCCACGCGGCTCGCGTCCGTGCTCCGCCCCAGGGTGGGTCTGCCCCTGGAGCCTGTAAATGTACTGTATAAAGGGTCCCTGGAGCAGTGATTGAGCTGAGAGAACTCAATTGCCAGCTGGGCCCTGAACACATCCCAAGTGCCGGAGTGAGAGAGAGGCGAGGGAGCGGCGACACACGGAGCTGTGTGTGGCACACGGGGGGCACGTGGCCAGAGGCCGAGGCGAGGAGCGCCCGCAGAGGCAGAGGCCGGGGCCGGCCCCCTATGCCCCCAGAGGGTGCGGCGCGGCCAAGAGCTTGACTTCAGCTCAGGGATAGCCATTTCGAGCTTCTGGCCTCCAGAACTGAGAGAGAAGAAGAAACGTGGCTTCAAGCCACCAAATCTGTGGTAATACCTAATACCCTATGTTGTGCTAGTACCAAAACGAGAGAAAACATTCATGTGGAAAACGGAAAAAGTAGAATTCGGAACTTAAACACAATGATCTTCATTATGCATATAAAAATATATGCAAATACGGCAAAACGTTTGTGGTGATTATATCTCAATAGGATGATTATGGGTGATTTTCAGTTTTAGACCTTTCTATTGTTTTCCCCCCAAATTTCCACAATTACCGTGAATTACTTCTACAAAGAAAAAAAAAGTGTTTTTTTTTAAATGGCAGCTCATGATATTTCTGCAAGTCTAACTCAATCACAAAGATGAGAAATCAAGAGGAGCAAAACGCCCTAAGAATTTTCTTAATTCCTTCTCAGAGTAACACCTGAAAAATCAGCAACCCAGACGAATGCCATCCCCTAAGCGCCTCCACTCAACGCCCGCCCCCAAAGCCTACGAGTCTTCAGATTACGGCAAGAACGTGACATAACTGAGGATGTGTAAGGTTCAGAAGAGGACAGTCTGAGACGGTCCATGTTTTCCTGTCCATCCATCCATTCCTCCATGGGGGTGGGGGAGGGGTGGCATCCCTCCAAGTCCTGTGGCCAAAAGCACGGATTCAGCAACATGTGAGTGTCTGGTTTCCCTGTGGGGACTTCACAGAAGGAAACATCAAGCTAAACCTGCCCAATCTTCTTACTGAAGTCCCGACCCCAAGGCTAGTCACACAATGTAGCTATTCCTATAAACAGTGTACTAACGTTTCCCCAACTGTGTGGACAGAACTGGATCAAAAGAGAAAACAGGGTGTGCTTCCGCGTTGCTTTGCGTGGAGGGGAAGGGAGGCGACGCTGGCTCCTTCCAGGCGGTGCTGGGTCAGAGCCGAGGAGCGTGAAGCACGTGGCGGCTTTCTCCAGGCCGTCCTGGTTGATGAGCCCACCGTGAGGCCCGTCTTGCAGTCCCAGATTTCCCTAAGCAAACTAGCTCATTCTTCATTCACAAGCACCTACTATGTGCCAGGCGCTGAGGAGGCTGCGCACATTTTAAGAGGCCAGCATTTCAAACGAGCTGCGCTCCTGGATGACGCAGCTGGGCAAACGCCCAGCAGCTTTCCTCATCTCCATCAGTCCTTGGATCACGAGGGTGCCCACTGGGCAAAGGGCCGAGAGGCTGGCCTGGAGGCCTGGCAGAGCTGTGGAAACGGAAAACCAAGGCCGAGTGGCTGAGCACCCACCCAACACGCTCATCTCAGGGGCTTAGCTGATGCACGTATCTCAGCCACCGTGCGCATGAGTGGCAACCTCTTCCAAGCCTGCTTCCTGCTCCGTTGCATCCCCTCCTGAAGAGGCGCTCAACAAGTACGTGAGGTGTAGCAAAGCATGGCGGACACACGCAACCGATCTCCTCATCTGCAGAGACGGAAAAGGCCGGCTACATGATTAATTCCCAAGGAAAAGCCTAAGGAACACGAACCTTATGAGTCATCCACTTGGGAAATACTACATTCTGTAGCCTACAACTCCCCTTAGAGATTGACAATGCACATTAAACAATAAAGGCTCTGGGAAATAAACCTTCAATTAAAAACCCATTTGATGGGAAGCGGGTGTGGCTCAGTGGATAGAGCCCCCGTTTACCATATGGGAGGCCCGGGTTCGCGCCCCGAGGCCTCCTTGTGAGGGCACGCCGGCCTGAGCGGTGCGGTGGGCTGATGCAGCAACCTCACGGCAGGAAGCGGCTGTGGCGCAATGGATAGCGCACCCGTTTACCATATGAGAGGCCCCGGGTTCGC
>JAQZBX010035245.1:0-24650 GCA_029593785.1 Cabassous unicinctus
AACTGGTAGGTTTTATTTAACTTCATTAGGTGAGTTCATTTATAGTCCTCCTTATTTAGTTTATTCTCTTGAATAGTGTCTCTTGCAAAGAAGATGCTCTGTACAATAAATAAGGCTGCTTTTGTTTCCTTAAAGTATCTGTTTTCAGAACATATTCAGGGAATATTGCATAATCTTACTCAAAATGAGTACTGATTTTTAAAATACCCTTGAAATATAAATATAACTGAAGTTATACAATAGTGAATTCAAATAATTTGGGTATATATACATTCAATCATTCTGTTTGTTTTTATTTTCCAGAGGATATTATTTCTCTAGAGATTTTTCATGAAGAATCTGTTTTTTTCTCATGCAATTCTGTTTCAATGTAGCATGGGATGACAAACCAGTCAGGCTGTATCATACTGCAGGTCAAATATTTACTCATTTCTGGTGATTCTAAAATCACTACATCATCCTTAATTTCACACTGAAATTACTTGATGTTTCCTATTCACTCTGAAACAAGGTAAAATTAATAAGGATAACTAAATCTGCAGCTTAGCCTTATCAACTGGTGAAATGAGAATGAAATATCAAGTATTAGGCACTGATATTTTAAGTCTCTGGTCCTCTGTACAAGCTTCTTTTTATCCCCTTTTTCTGTGGAAGAAAATATTATGGAAGTGATTGGAAAGGCTCCATTGATGTACAATTGGAAGAGATTTGCCTGGCATTACAATAGTCGTAAAAACATTGTGTGTGTGTGTGTGTGTGTGTACAATATGTGACTAATAAAATGGACCATCTTTTAGGCTGGGATTTATTTACCTGGGAGTTTCCATTAATCTAACATGAAACATAATCATGACAGATATATCATTTGCTTGACCAAATTTTATCTATCACTTTTGCAATCCTTGTGCTATTTACAGATAAATTTTTTATCCAAGTGTCAAATTGGATTCATGAAGGCATGAACAGCATGACAGATATAAATCATAAAGAATTGAGACCTCTAGAAATTTTTGTTTCTTGTATTTACAGTTACCTACTTTCTCACCCTGTCAGGCACCCTACTCATTGTCGTCACAATCACTTCCAGCCCAGCCCTGAGATGCCCCATGTAATTATATTTTGTTTTTCTTACCTTTCATAGATCTCTGTTCCTCATCTACTTTTGACTTTTGGTATTTGTTTCACTTAGAATAAAACCATCTCTTCAGTGGGTGCATGACTAAGTTCATTGAGGAACTTTTTTTTGTGGGAGTTGAGATAATCCTACTCACGGGGATGGCCTATGACTGCTATAAGGCCATCTGCAGGGTCCTGCACTACACGATCACAATGAGCTGGTGGGTTTGTGTCCTCTTGGTGGCCATATCCTGGGCTGGAGGGTTTCTTCTTGGCCTGAATCAAATCATTTTCATTGTGTGGTTAACCTTTTGTGTACCCAATGTCAATGATCATTTCATTTGAGATCTTTACCCTCTGATGAAGCTCTCCCACATTGACACACACACATCCTTGGTCTCTGTTTTTTCTAACAGTGGGCTGCTGTGTATGCTCAGTTTTTCTATTCTCATCACCTCCTATGTGTTTATTCTTTGCTCCCTCATAACTCACAGTGCTGAAGAACAATAAAAGACTCTTTCCATCTGTGCCTCCCATATTACTGTAGTCATCTTACCCTTTGTGCCCTGTATATTTATGCACATAGTCCATGAGCACATTCTCCATTGATAAAGTGGTGGCTTTATATTATACAACAGTAACACCTATGTTAAACCCTTTAGCCACACCCTAAGAAATGCAAAGATGAAAAATATCATAGTAAAGCTCTGGAGACAAAAAGTGACCTTGGCTAGCAATTAATGTGAATGAACAAGATGAAAGAAATTTTTTTCGTATGTCAACAAGTGTGGCTAATACGAATGATAGTCTTGCAATCAGAATGTGTAGGTTTAAGTATATTATATCCTTTTGCTATCTGGAATATTTATTATTTCCTCTTTCTTAAATATTATTAGTTGATGGAATAATGACTAAGTCACTTACAAATAGAAATTTCCTTGCATTTAAAAATTATTTGTAAAAGAGACATTTTAATTGACATAAAATTGTCATAATGTTTGAAAAAAATCCATGGTTTATTAATCAGTGGAACAATACTTTGCAAGCATATAGGTATATATTTTATAAGAAATAGAGAAAGTACTTAAATATTTAAACACAAAGGATGATGGATAAACTATTTTGTTGAAAATTCATGGTTCTAATGCCAACTGCTAAAGTCATGATGGACTTATTATTTAGAGAGATATGAATAAACCATTAATGAGTGGATATGGTGATGAAAGAAAGTCCTAAGGCAGGACTCATCCTAAAATTAATGTTGCTGTGTTGCATGACTTAAGGAAGTACCATTTACATAGTAATATGGGAGAGTTTTTCCAAGAGTTGATTATTTTCTCTGGCTAAAGCCAAGGAGGGATATATAATCATTCCAGGTACAGCCATAGAACAAACTTGTACATGATATACCCATATAGAAGATATACATGGAGCAATTTTTCTTTCAAAAACAGCTTAGGTAGCCCTCCACCTCCAAAATTAATTTTATTGGGTGTATTTGTTCCTTTCTTAATAGGATCAGAAGTAGCTTGTAAAAGAATAAAAGTAGCTTGTATGAAAGACAGGGTGTATCATATTTGAGTATTCAAGACAGAGTCTGCACTTTGAAATTTTAATAGAAACTTGTCTATCAGTTTTAAACCAATGAAATGGGAAGTCCTTTGAGAGGTAGACACATTGCAACTCTAAGAGAAAGTGTCCGGGTAAAAGAAGAAAATCCAGCTCAAAGCCAGGGCAGAAGTCTGCTGAGCTTAGTGACTACTGATATTTCTTAGGCACTGAATTAACACATATTATTCCATAGCCAGGCTAAATCTTATTAAAATTAAATATACATTACAAACAGGTTAATATTCAACAGCAGAGTAAATTATTCATTCCAAATGAGAAATCAGGTTTTTTTTCCCCAATGGTGGCTCTCCCATTGTAGATCACCAAATATCTATGTGTTCCCGTTATATTTTCAACTCTCTCATATTTAAGTAAGACCATGTGCCTTGTTCACAGAAGTGATGGGTGCCACACTATGTGTGAACTGTTGAGGAGAAAATGTGCTACTATCCAACTATATTTTACCATGTTTAACCAAGCATGGACAGATAAATTAAAATGGAAGGACTACACAAATGCAATATAATTACCTGAATTACTGAGTATCTACATGGTAGATAACTGCCTTACAGAAGATTTTACTTGATCAGGAAATAAAATTGAATGTGATCAGTGAAGGATAGTTCATGGTTTATATTTTATGAAAGAAAATGTACCTTATACTGACTAATGCATTGAATAAACTCACCTTTACAAAAACCTCTAAGTATTAATAAGATAACAGATTTGCACAGATTTTGCATTATCTTGAGTCTCAAATAGGGTAGAATGGATAAATAGCAATCCTCACAAAACATAATTGAATGAGTGCTTCTCACTGTTTCAGTGTAACACACTACCCAAATAAAATATTTAAACCATAAATTTAGATATCATCTTTCTCCCTTACAAATATAGGGGCCAATGCTGAAAAAAAGCTATACAGTCATAGAAAGGGAGTGGTGACAATTATGAACTCCAATATGAACTTGGTTTTCAAAGCCTCTGGAGCAATTTTTTAACTGTCTAGACAGTTCCCACTCCTACACATTCTTCTCAGCATGTACTCCAATTTAGTGTCAATTACCTGTAGACCATATCTACAAATTGTCCTTTCATCTCAAAAGGAGACTACTTACCTTGGCAGGAAAGGAGAGAGCAACACGGCATCATACTCTAATCCTCAGACCTCTACATCCATAAATTTCTTTATAAACCCTTTTTACCTTTATGCCTTCTAGTCCCATATGTAGAACATGTGGAGGGTTTCCATATAATTTTAATAGGTCAACATGATTTTGACATAAAACTCCTTCCTTTCTTCTCAGAAATATCCTCCTAGTGCCCATCACCATAGCACCCCAAAAATGTTTACAGATTCTGTTAAGTCCAAGAAGTAATAGAAAAGGGGAGGGGATTACAAATCCAGATCATATCTTGTCCATATGAAAATGAAAGTTAAGTTTAGTGTTGCAGTTAGAGCTATAGTTAGAGATACTGATAGAACTTGAGTTAGAGCTAGAGTAACAGCTAGATTTAGAAATAGAGTTGCAGTTGTTAGAGTTATTCTGTGTCATTGCCAGAAAGTTCTCACAAGGGTTAGTGTCATTTGTCTCTGCGACATCTTCTTACAGAAACAGAACTAAAACCAAGGAATCAGGTTGACAAAAACCATGCCCTACTTAAGCAATTAAGTGTTTCACTGGATTTCCAAAAGCACTCATTTATTGATCAAAGAAGTTTTCTAATGATGCATTTTCTGTGGGTGGAAAGATGCCTACACCACCCATCATCATCTCCTTAAGTACAGGAACATCCTGAATACAAAGTACCATGTGAAATACACTACCCCAAATGAGAATCAAGACAACATCAGAGGCTAAGTGAGGGGAAATGGAAGTGGAGCCCTCTTCTCTCCAGAGTTTCTCTCTACATCTTCTAGGTATATTTTGACAAGGGTACCTGGCTGAATGTGATTTTCTCACTGACTTCTACATATAAACTTATACCCTTGCTCTATGCCTGATGGTTTTTATGTGTAAGGTGGAAGAAAAGGCTCAAATCCTCCAAATTTATTATTGATATACTGAGTCCTAGGTACTCAAGTGAAAAAAGGGTATTATATTCATGCTTTTTAAATCATCCAACTGAGGGTGAGAACTGCTGGAACTCCAGTCTCCTAAATCCTCTCAGTCAATTATTAATAAAAGGTCATGCAAAAAATATCACATTCACACAGGATATTCAGGACATTTTTATTTATGATTTATCAGGTAATATTTTAAATAGACAAGTAGTATGAGAAAAATTTTATATATGTATTCATGTAGTTACATTTTTGGTTATCTTCATTCCTTTGTATAGATCCATATTCCCATCTAGAATAACTATTCACTATTTTCTGCCTAAAGGACTTCCTTTAATATATCTTGTACTGCACATCTTCTGATGATGAATTCTTTTAGTTTTTTCATGCATTAAAACATTTATTTTGTGTTTGTTTTTGAAAGATCTTCTTGCTTTGTATATATTATTCCTAGACAAATTTTTCTTTCAGAAATTTTTCTTTCTCTTTGTTCTACTGTTTCCTTACTTGCTTTGGTTTTGACATGAAGAATGATGCCGTTCTTATCTTCTTCCCCCATACAACATATCTTTTGCAAACTCTACTTGAAAGTAGGACACTGAAGTACAAAGAAATTAATTTCCCAAGATGACAAAGGATTACAAGAATGAAAACCAAGAGTGTTACATTAGTGTGTATGTCTACCATGCAAACATGTTTCTCAATTTAATTTGGAAAATATTTTCCAAGTATTTCCTATGGAAAACACACTAATTTGATGATTTCAAGTTATATTTTGGCATTTCTCCCAATAACCCTGTATTATAGTTTGATAGGCCCTAGTAAGTTAATTGACACTTACATTGTCATATATTAGCAGGAAGATGAATTTCAAATAAAATGCAGGTTCATTTCTTTGATATAGTCTTCTAGGATGTTAGCATAGCCCATTCACATAGAAGATGTCCCTGTGCCAAAATCTAAATTTCTCCTTAGACTTTCCTCTGCACTGCAGCCATAACAAATTTCAAAATCAAAGCTGTCAATATTGTGCTTAGCCAGGTCATCAGAATGGAGGCCAAAGTTAGAAAAAGAAGTTAGGGGAAGTTCTCTTTCCTCTAACCTCTCTGTCTTGTTCAGTTGCTGTACATTTGATCCATCTGAGGAGTAAGGCCTGCCTGACTTGACTGTGTGATAGAACCAAAACTCTTAAACTATCCAGAGGTAGTTCTCATGATATTCACATTTCCTTTATCTCTTACAACCTTTCCAGAGAATCTCAACATCACTGTCAAATTTTTTAATGGAGAGATCAAATGTGCATAACAGATTTCAGCATTATAAAGACCTGTGTATTTATTGAATACTTCAAAAGTTAGTTATTCTATTCTTCTAATTTCTTCATTTGTCCAGAGTCTTAATAATATGAAAGAAGATTCAATAATTATATGAATTCCAACCATCCTTGCTGGAACCTGGGTCAGTCACAACTTGACTGCTCATTTCCTGTAAAAAAAGGTGGCAACAGAAAAAATGAGTATACTCTAAACCAGACTGCATTCGAAGCATTGCATGCATAATCTCATATCACACCACTGCAGTCCTATAAAATAGTTTCTTTCTCATCCTTTTTCTACATGTAAAGGAAATTAGGCATGAAGAATCTGAGAAAATTGCTCAGCTTTGCATAGATATTAAGTAGGGGAGCTAGTCAAAGGAGGTGCAGGTTATTATACTCCAAAGCTCTTGTTCTGAAGTCAGATCACATTTTTAAATATTTTATAGCAATTCTTTAATCTGCATGTGTTTATCCTCAGGGCACCAACAGTAGAAAAACAGGTTCTGAATGACCTAGATATTTTCACTTGCATCATGATCAATCCTCCCTTTAACTCAGTGAGATAAATATTAGGATTGTTACATAACCTCTGATTGGCTCATGGACCCATAGTCCCATTACTATACATTATGCATCCCGTCACCCAGGACCTCTCCCCAACCACAGGCATAACCTACAACAACTGGCTCCCTGACCCCCTTGGTCACAGATGCATTCTCAGAGAGAATGGAATGAACTGGATTGGCTGCCCGTTGGCCAAAATTGTTAATTCTATCCCTCTGGGAGATGCAAGTTCAGAGTATCCTTAAATCCTTGTGCTGAGCAAGGATATCTCTTTTAAATTTCTTGTAATCATACATGAAAATGGTGATAAGGATACAATATAGGGGTTTTTGAGCCTCGAAGACTATTTAATATAACAGGACAGATTGCAGGGGATGTTTGGTACTAAGTTTCCAACTCATTTGGATCCAGGCTCCAAGGACAAAAAGAAGTATTGCCAAAAGAGCCCTTTTTAACTATAAAAAGGGTTGAAAGACCTGAATTTAGGGACCTGCTACTCCAGGGCAATGTTAATTTATTGCTGAGTTCAAAGAAGCTGCAAACTCTAACATATCACCTTTCACATAGTTTGTTGTTTTAAGGATTTTCAATCAAAGTAGAGTTTTGACAGGTGGTCTGTGTAGTATACTTCATCTGGTCACCTAGAAAGAAAGGCCAGCAAAAGGGCAGGAAGCTTTGGGGAGATATATCCTCCAATGATTAGATGTTGCCCATCAATTTCTTTTAAGTCTAATGCCTTGGATGTTCTGACTAAAGAAATTCACATCTGAGATCGGATGCTTGTGCCCCATGTTGGCATGATTGTGTGAGCTTACAGAGTAAAAGTAAACTTGACACATGAGCTTAGATTTACTGAGGAAGTCTTTCTTTGCAATCATTTTCAAGTCACTAGTTGAAGAAAAAGAATACTATTCTTTAGGTAAAAATGGATAAACTGCAAAGCAGTTGTTAATGATGGGTCAGTGGTTAATAAGTCCATGCAACACATTCTCTAAAATTAAGATGCCTTGTCATAGAATGAACCTGTTACTCTTCCAAATGCATTCAGAAACCATTACTTCTTTATTGGTATTTTCTCTCAAATTGATACTAAGTTCTCCAATTTTTGAATAAGTAAATGTATACATTTGTTTCTGCTATGCTTTTAGAATAATCACTGTCATATACAGTCACTTAGAAAAGCAGTCAATCAAAGTGGGCACAGACTGAGATAAGATAATATAACTACTTTTATTAAATTAATTTTAAATATTTTAAAGGCTATATATTCTTTTTCCTAAGTTAGTTTTTTATTTTATTTTTATTTTTAAATTTCTAATTTTTTAATTTTTTTTTAAAAAGACACTTAGATTAGATAACTGTTAGACAAAAAATATAGGGATTCCCATACACCCCACCTCCCACACCTCCCACAACTGCCCACATGAACATCTTTCATTAGTGTGGCACATTTAATTGCAATTGATAATCACATCCTGGGGTTTTGCCATTAAGCATGGACCATAGTTCACATTGTAGACCACACGCTCTCCCACACACTTCTGCATGTTATATGATGTTATAAAATGGCCTATATCTGTCGTTGCAATGTCATTAAGGATAATTCCCAAGCCCCCAAAAATCCCCTGTATTACAACTGCTTTTCTTTCTCCCTGCCCCCAGAGCCTCCAGTGGCCACTGGCTCCACATCAATGTTGTAATTTCTTCCATTGCTTGAATCACAATATGTCTATAACAGAATACAAATAAGTCCACTCTAGTCCATAGCTCTTCCCCCCATCCTGAGGAATCTGGGATGGTGATGTCCACTCCATCTCCAAATGAGAGGGGGCTTATATCTCATGGGGAAGATGAATCGGATTATTCTGCCTACATCTGCAGACTCTCTCCATTCCCTGGGATAGCTGTTGTCCTTCATCATTTCCCTCCCAGTTTTCCTGGGTGAGTCCAATGTGCTGTAGAGTAGGAGTCGCTGCTCCACTGAGATTCTGGGCCCAGCTGGCACATGGACAGCCCAAAGACTCAAGTCTCTGCACATATACCTACAAACTCCTGCACCAAGTATAGGCTTGAATAGAAGGGACAGATGAGCCATGTGCAGGGACGACATAGTTGAGTCCAACTCTGTCACTCTCAGGAGCAATAACTCAAAGTAGGACCCACTGGCAAGGCACCAAACTCTGGAGCTACTCACCCTGACATAGGGCCTCGGTGTCTCCAGAGTCCTCAGAAGCCCTACTATTTAGTGTGATATCCACTTTGGAATTCTAGGAGACCCTACTGAGTTGTGCATAAGTGTTACCTCTGGGATGACCTCCCGACTCATTTTGACGTCTCTTAGCCAAATAAACTCATTTGTTTTTACCTTTTCTCCCTTTTATTCAAGGTCTTTTTCCAGTCACATTGGCAGTTGGCTCTTGGTAGCAATCTCTTGGTGACAGGGAGGTTCAACCCCGGAAGTCATGTCCCATGCTGGGAGAAAGGTAATGCATTCACATGCTGAGTTTGGCTTAGAGAGAGGCCACATTTTAGCAACAAGGACGCTTTCAGGATGCAACCCTTAAGCACCCCATAACAATAGGCTATGTTTCAATTTCAAGTGCGAAGAATCATAAGGCTCTTCATCAATATCAGGGGCCCATCAGTAGATCATCTTCCTTCACAAGTCCCTGCCCCTGCACTTGGGAGACTGTTGCTGCTCCCTTAGAGATTATGTCAGAGCTCTCCAGGATGGGAATTCAGTATTCTCTCATTTATTGACTGATTCTCCACCCACTGTGACAATGCCTCATGAACATTTGAACATTTTTATATACCTTATATTTAAGCTCAGGTGAACTTTCTCCCATGCATCCCCCATCCCTGACACCACATAACAATGATCCTCCCTTGCCCCGGTTGGACTTCTCTATATGCTCAGTTTTTCTATTCTTATCACTCCCTATGTTCTCATTCTTTACCCTCTCAGAAATCTACAGCTATGAAGCATGGCAGAGGGCTCTCTCCACCTGTGGCTCACACATTTCAGTGGTCATCTTATTCTTTGTTTCTGTATACTTTAATCCCCATTGATAAAGTTGTCACTTTATTTTATACTATGGTTATACCTATGGCCATTTTAAACTTTTTAATCTAGACACTCAGAAATGTGAAAGTGAAAAATTAACTGATATGAAAAAGTGCTGGGGTCAAAAAGTATTCATTGATAACAATTAACATGATTAGACAACATCCAAAAATATCTATTCTTATTTTACAAGTGTAGCTAATGGAAGGGATATGGATCTTACAGTCAGAATATGTGGGTTTTTATATTTTATCTCCTTGATATCTAGAATCTTTAATATTTTCTCTTTCATGAAATATGAATTATTGATTAAACGATGAAACTCTCATTTGTAAAATTCTTGCATTTACAAATTATTGATCAGATGGACATTACAAATTCTCATAAAATTGTCAAAATGTTTGGTAAACATTCATAGTTTTAATCCCAAATGCTGGAATCAGAGTAGACATTATTGTGAGAGATAAGGTCTACCAGAAATATATGGGACTGGAAGAAAGAGAGAAAATCATTAGAGCAGGACTCTCCCTAACATTAATGCTGCTGTATTTCACAACTAGAAGGAGTATCATTTTCATTTTAATCTGCTCAAGGCCCAGAAAAGTTATTTTCTCTGCCCAAAGCCAAGGATGCATATTATGCTCTTCCATGTATAGCCATTGAACAATCATACTCATAATTCCCAGGAAGATGATTTTTTTGTCAAAAACTGCCTACAAATCACTGCACACTCCAAAACAGCTTTTACAATGTTTCAACATTCATTTATTTAATCATTGAAATGAACAAAATATACATAGATTATATGTCTGTGATTTGAATTATTACAGATAACATGTAGAAACAATAAACATTTCTCTCAACAAGTTTACATTTTAGAATACCAGGAAGAAAATGGAGAGTAAGGTATCAAATGAAGGCTGACAGAGGTTTTTGGAAACTCGTGTAAGTATTATCTGATATATGTCATAAATGATCAAATTAGAAAACATATACAGATGATTTGATTGAATGTTATTTGAAGGAAGATGTATCAAAACCTAAAATGTGGAACTAACAAAGGTAAATGTTTAAATTTCCTAAAGACTAGAAATTAGATTAAAGCAATATTATGGCAAAGACTTGAATGTAAACTTCAAATTATCACTCTTCCTCTTACTTTATAAAGTATATCTACCAAGTGGACATGACTCTCTTACTGAGAAACCCATCATCCTGTTCTGCATTCTACCTTTACTGCTACATTCAAGATTTTGTTATCACAATTATGTTTTCCTTTTTTTCCCTAAACTCTAGGAATAGAGGACTGAATATGAATTCACCTTATGCTTAGCAAAGGTCAAGATTATCTAATATGAGCTTTATTTTTTCTTTTCCTGTTTTTTACCAGCATTTAAGTTGGTCACATTGCCTATTTGTCAGTCTTTCATCTCTTCTATATATTTGTTTCTAACTTAAGTTTGCCAGGCTTCTATGACAAATACCACACAACAGAGTGGCTTAACCAATGGGAATTTATTGGTTCATGATTTTAAGGTTAGGAGAATTCCACAACAGAGATGTCAGAAAGGTCATACTTTCTCCCAAGGTCTGTAACTTTCTGGATCTGAACATCCTTTGGGTTCCAATGTCCACTGGATTGTGTCCTTGACTTGTATCACGTGGCAATGTCCTTTCCTTTCTCTTCTGGCTTTTGATCACTGAGTTTTATGATCTCTTTATATAAATTAAAATTAAACCCTTACCTGATATGTGGTTTCCAAATATTTTCTCCCATTGAGTTGGCTGCTTTCTGCCTCTCTATTAACTCCTGCACAGCCCGGAACTTTCTGAGCCCCTGCATGTACACACTGACCTTGTGCTTTGTGAAAAGAGAATAAAAACCATGACGGGAATCAGTGAAGGAGATAGCTACTTTCGCTGTTCTCCTCCTCACTCTCCCAACCTCAGTGTTCAGAGTAATTCTTTGTACCCTTGTGGTGTCTGCTGGACAGATCCCTGCAAGACATTGCAGAATGGATTCCTGCACATAGTCTTATTGGGCACCCTTTGTATGTGATGAATTGTTTTTCCCTTATTGCTTTAGAAATTCTCTTTATCTTTGGTATTTGGCATTCTGATTAGTGTCTTGGAGTAGGTCTATTGAGATTTATTTAGATTGGAGTCCATATGCATCTTGGGCATGGATATCTATGTCCTTCAAAAGAGTTGGGAAATTTTTTACCATATCCTCAAATATTCCTTGTGCCCCTTTTCTTTTATCTTCTCCTTTTGGGACACCCATGACATATATTTGTGCACATCTCTTCTGTGATTTAGCTCCCTAAGACTCTGTTCAACGTTTCCATTCTTTTTTTTATCTGTTCTTTTGTGTATTTTCTTTCAGTGGTGTTATCTTCAAGATCATTGGTCTTTCTTCTGCCTCTTCAAAACTGCTGTTATACGCCTCCATTGTATTTTTTTTTCAAATTTTATTTCAAATTCAAAACTTAAAATAACAAAAAATGCTGCTCAACAAGTTATGGAAGCATTACTCCTAAAAAGTTCTTTTCAAGCACTTTTATCTCATATTCCAACTACTACCCAAATGTTTCTCTACCCTCCAGAAAGATATATATACAATAACAGATTAGTTATGTGACATAGTCAAGGTCTCCTTATTAATGAAAAAATGAAGAGAAAGAAATGCTTAATCATATCTCACAAACCAAACACCATATCCTTTTTTTTTAACCTTTAGCATTACTATAGTATCAACTTTGCTACAAAAAACATTACAATGTTGTTAACTCTAATCTATAAATTGTACTTGTTATATTTTCCCACGCATCACCATGTTCTTAAGCTCTTGCAGTAGGACATTCCTGTATTTATATTATTAACCACAGTCCTCATCTACTGCCAAAATCATTGTTATACATTCCCTATATTATCCTCCAGCTGTCCTTCAACTAACAATCTTTCAAGATGACTCATTTCAGCCATAATCTCCAGTGTATTTTTAATTTCATTTATTGTACTTTTCATTCACATAAGATCTGCTCTTTTTCCATGTATGTTTTCAAATTTTTCTTTGTGCTTACCCAATATCTTCTTAATCCTTTTAAACTCTTCATCCATCTCATTGAATTTATAAGGAGATTTGTTTGAACACCTGTGTTTAGTTGTCTTAACTCTCTTGTGTCATCTGGAACTTTAGTTTGTTCCTTTCATTGGGCCATATCCTCCTCTTTCTTATATGGCCTGTAATTTTTTGTTGGTGTCTCAGCATCTGATTTTCTTGATGTATTTATTCTGGGCTCAGTTTCTTTCTTTAGAATAAGACTTTCTATTTGATTGGCTTTTGCTATAGCCTCTCTTAGATATTTGATTCGAATTATTAATATTATAGAACATTGTAATACCTCCTTTTTATCCAATCTGAATTTTCTCAGCTCTTATTCATCTGTTTCATGCCCTTTCTCCCTTGCTGGGGGCAGAGTAGGAGCCAATGGTGTGATGGTACCATAAGCCTTGCAGACTGAAACAGCGGGCATTGCCCCAGGAACTGAAGAAGCTCCCCCTACTTTGTCTCCTGTAGAGACAAAGCTGCAACTCTGTGCAGTAATCCAAGCCATGTATGCCAAGACTATCTCTAGTTGCCTGGAGAATTGATGAAGCTCCATGTACTTTCCTGCCCTTCCTGGTGTGGGGATGAAGCCACAGGTGTGGGCAGTATACTGAGTTGTGTGAGCCAAAACTGACTTGCAATTGTCCAGATAGACTGATGAAGGACCATCATGCTCCTCCTTGCAGAGGGAGGGATGGAACCACAGCTATATACAACAATCTAGTCCTTGTGGTCCAAAAGTTACTGTAGTTGTCTGAAGAGGCTGCCACAGCATTGCATCCCTCCCTGCCCTATTGGGGATAGGGATGGAGCCACAGTGTGGGTAATCCTTAAGCAGTGCAGGCTTCAGGTGACTGCAGTTGCCTGGAAAGGCTGCTGAAGCACTGCCCCACCTCCTGCCCTGCCAGGGCAAGGATGGAGCCACAGGTGTGCGCAATAATCTAGTTTTTGTGGGCCAAATTTAGTGCAGTTGCCCAGTGTGGCTGCTGCAGATCCCCCCACTTTCCTCCCTGCTAGGGACAGGGCCAGAGCACAGACTAGGGCAGTAATCTATCCTGGGTGGATAGATGCTGGTTCCTACCACCACTGATTTTCTTTCAGTCCCTCTTCCTCTCATGCTAGGGGCAGAGTTAAAAATGGAGGCTACTGGTCTCTCTGACTTGGACAGATTCAGACTTCAGCTGTGTTTAGGACTGGACTTTAACCAGTCAAATTTACTGATCAGTAGTTGAAGTCAGTGCCTAGCTATCTCTTCCTCCCCAGTATTTAGGAAATGGAGCTTCCAAATCCAGCCAGTGGATAGGTCCAAAGGTATCCTGATCTGCTAGTGGAGGATGGGCAGCAGAATCTGCAGCATGGAGTGCTCTACTCATGCATCTTCACTGCATATGTGCAGGCTTCTCCTTGCATTCTTCCAAGGATTTTGCAGGATGCTCTTCTGGTCTCCTGAGCCTCCTAAATGGATGATTTAGATAGCTTCTGATTGATTACTAATTGTATGGTAGGTCAAGCTGACTCTTAGAACTCCCTATTCTGCCATCATCTTGCATAATTATCCCAATATAGGTTTTATTGGATGAATCTGTGCTTTGCTGATATGAACAAATTAGACATGTGGGGGTCAGTGGGTCCCCTCACTAATGGAAACTGGGTCCGCAGTCCCCAGCCTCCTGCATGCTCCGGGACACAAGTGAAAATGTAACAAACCTCCTCACAAGGAAGCAATCTACAGAACGTATTGTAGACTGCAATTTTCTCTAGGCTGTACAGTTCCTTCTTACAAAAACATCATCAGACCCAACTTATGTGTTTCATGTGACCCAAGCAGAAGCTCTGTTATGAAATTTCTTTCTTCTCAGACCCTATGTATTTCCCCTCATTTTCCCACCTCTTCGCAGAACACTATCTTCATTATCTGGACCACTGCCACCAGAGAGAATCTCTCCTGCCTCTAAGTCCCAATAAAGCCCATGTTCTGACACTGTGTTGAGTATGTCCTTTGGTCTTGTGGCTATCCTGACTCTGTGTCCTTCAGGAGTTGGTTTGGGACAAACAGGTACAAAAAAAGAGATGATTTTATCTGAATTAACAAAATATTCTGCACTTTAAATTTTGAATAGAAAACAACTGCAAACCAATTGCAGAACAATGTATTGGGGAGTTATTTGAGATGTAGAAACTTATACTGAAATTCTAATGGGACGATGTCAATAGATCACAGGAGCGATGTGTTCCACACTCAGAATGAACCATTTAGGAGCCAGTATTCCAGACTCCAACATTCTTTATCCCTACTGCAAAAAATCTGAAAAACATTAAGGTGACAGGAATACACAGAGGGAGCAATATGAATTTCTGAGTAACTACTCAGAGCACAAAAGCCCTAGAGCTCTTATAATCCTTGGTTGGATTTGCCTGAGCAGGATATAAAATTTAATCTGTTAAACCATTCAGATTTCACTACTCATTTGTTATCACAGAAAAATATAGTTTAAACTGACTAATGTAGTGACTAACTTTATCTTTTCAAAGACCTACAGGTACTAATGAGAACAGATTAGAATAAACTTTTGTGGTTATCCTGATGCTAAAATAGTGTAGCATGGGTAAACCACAATCGCTACAAAATCAACTCAAATTAGAACCACTCTCTGCTTCAGTGTAAAACAGTACACCAACTAAAGTATTTAAGTTATTAATTTATACATTAGCTTTTTCCCCCTTAACTAAAGATGGAAGGTAATGCTTGAGAAAACTGTGCAATCATATTCAAAGTAGTATGAAAAACAATTATGAACTTCAATATGAACTCTGTATTCAAGGTTCATCAAACAAATTTTTTTGGCTGTTCTAGACAGTTCTTTCTTCTGCACATTCTTGTTAGGCTAAGTTAAAATTCTGTACCAATTTCCTGTGATCTTTCTCCCACAAATTCTCTGCTCATCTCAGAAGAAGACTATACCTCTTACTTGTCAGGAAATTAGGGGCCACCACAGAATCATTATTTCAATCTCAATCCTTCTTATCAGTAATAATATCTAAATAACTTTTTCACCTTTATGACTGCCCTGTCCAATAAGAAAAATAGTGAAGGTCTCCAATTAAAATTTAATATGTAATAATTTTATTAATTTTACAGCTTCTTCCTGGTTCTTCACAACTTTTACTTCTAACTCCCATGACCAAAGCACTCTCAAAATGTTTGAGTCCTGTTACAGTGTAATAAGGGTTTTCACTCCATCATTTAAACAATGGAGGAGAATACAAAATCCAGTTCCCTTCTAGTCTGTATGAATATGAGTTTGTGTTAAAGTTAGATATAGAGTTAGAGTTTTCAGAAATAAAGATGTTAGAGCTTTTTGTGCCAGTTTCAGGACGTTCTCTCTAGAGCTTATTCTCATGCTGTCTCTCCTGAC
This sequence comes from Cabassous unicinctus, assembly GCA_029593785.1. NCBI lineage: Eukaryota > Metazoa > Chordata > Mammalia > Cingulata > Chlamyphoridae > Cabassous > Cabassous unicinctus. Next base: position 16,267 of record JAQZBX010035245.1, read on the forward strand.
ATCCTCTTATAAAGACAGAACTCCAACCATGTAATCTGGTTACCAAAAGCCATAATTTCATAAATGAACAAGTGTTTCACTGGATCCTTAAGGACATTCACTTCTGGTTCAAAGAAGTTTTCTAATGGTGGATCTTTCTGTGGGGGCAGGGAGGATGGTGCCCATTCATATCCCTTATCATCTTCTAAAGCACAGGGACAACCTAAACCCTAAGTGCCAAGTGAATTAGACCAAACTAAGTGATTTATGACAAGATCACAAACAAGTCCACATTAGAGTCTGATGAAGAGGAAATGGAATTGGAGCCCTCCTTCATACAGAGTTTATCATCTTCATCCACTAGGTATATTTTACAAGGGAAGCCTGGCTAAGTGTGATTTTTTTCAATGACTTCTTTATATAAAAATAGACGTTCATTCTATGTCTGTGTGAATTTCCATGTGTGGGGAAGAAGAAAGTCTGCTGTATTCCTCCATACCTTTTAGGAAACACTGAGTCTTAGCCACTCAGACAAAAAGAAAAGTTATACCTATGCCTTTTAAATCACTCAACTGAGATTAAGAATGCTCAGAATCTGATCTCCAAATCATTCTTACTCAATCATTATTTAAAAGGTCACAGTCATAAGGATATATAGGTGGTGTTTACTTTTGTTTTAATAATGAATAATATATTAAATGTATCTATGTCTTATGAGAAAATTATATATTTGCTCAAGTAGCAACCTTTTTTGGTGATCTTCATACCCTTGTATAGATCCACATTTCCATCTAGAATCACATTTCCTCTGCCTGAAATCTTTCTATATCTTGTACTCAGAGTGAACTGACAATGAATTTTGTTACTTTTATATGAATGACAACATCTTTATTTTCAGTTTTTTGAAAGTTATCCTTGTTGTATGTATACTGTAGCTTGAGAATGTTTTCTCTCAAAATTATTTTTTCACATTATGCCCCACTGTCTTCTTACTTGCACTGGTTCTGACATCAAACAGAATGGTATCATTCTTACCTTCTTCATCTGTACAATTATTAATTTTGAAAATTTGTATTCTTCAGGAGAGTAAACAGAGACACAGAGAAGTGGAGATAATTGCCTAAGAGGACAAAGATTGGCCAGAAGTAAAAAATTTAAAACCAGCAGTGTTATAGCAATAGGTACATTAGCCATGCAAACTTTTCCCTCAAATTAATTCGGAAAACATATTCTAAGCATTTTTGATGCAAAATACACTAGATTGATGTTTTCATATGCTATCTTTTGTATTTGTCCCAATAATATTATTTCATTTAAGGCTATTGAACAAGTCTTGGGAAGTTAACTGACATTCATAAAATCATGATTAATAAGTAGAATTGGGAATCATATTGTTTCATGTCTTTCAAATATAATTAATCTAGGATGCTAACATGGCCCATTTATGTAGAGGGGGGATTGTTAACAAGGGGTCAGTGGGCTTGAACTGAAATTTTTTTAAAAAATTAATCTTGTCGGGAGGTGTTGGTGTGGGTGTGATATATTTATTAAATAATACACAGTATAGTATGGACTTAATAAAAGGTATGTGGTTTTCACCTGAATGGCAAAGGGGCCCATAGAACAAAAAAGGTTAAAAACCCCTGATGTAGGGGATGTCCCTGTTTAGAAGTTCCATCTTCTGCTTAGACTTGTCTTCCACCCAGCAGCCAAAAAGAAAGTCTAAAATCAAAGGTGCCAATTCATGCTTAGGAAGGTTTGCAGCAGAGTTATAAAAGATTATATATCTTGACATAACCTACAGAAATGGGTGGGAAAGAGTGTAAACTACAATGTACAATTGCACTTAGTGGCAATGCTCCAAAATGTCTTCATCAATTTCAATGAAAGTACCTCACTAATGATGGATGTTGTTAATGTGGGAAAATGTGGGAGCTGTGGGGAGCGGGGCATATAGGAATACCCTACATTTTTTATGTGACATTTGTGTAACCTAGGTATCTTTTTTTAAAAAAGTAAAAAATATATTTAAGAAATGATTGAAGGACTTTAGGAGATGTTCTCTTTTCTCCATCCTCTTTTCTGTTTAGCTACTGAACATCAGATCTGTCTGATGAGCAAATCCTGCCTTTCTGTGGTGAGAGAACCAAAGCTCCTAAACAATCCAGACCTGTTCTGCGTTACCTCTTCCTCTTCCATCCAGTGTGGACCTATCACAGCACCAGTTTCTGATGAACTACACTGACATTATGAATAAAGCTCAGGATTAGACATCAGATCACTCTGGACTTAAATCTGAGCACTGCTAATTATTAGCTTTTGCCCATGGCCAAATTTTCTTTGCTATAAAATGGAAATAAGAAGTTCATCATGAGGATTATATGCAACTCAGATCAGATACAATATTTAGAAAACTGACTGATAAATAAAAATATTTATTATATATTAGTTCTAATGATACTCAAATTTCCTTTACCCCTGCAACGTTTTCTTGGAATCTCAATTTCACTGTTAGATATTTTAAAGGGGAGATCAAACGCTCCTAGAAAGATTTCAGAATTATAATTACTTATGAATATTTATTACTTCTAAACCTGAACTTTTTTCCTCTTAATTTCAGCATTTGCCCACAATCTTACCATCTTCAGGACAAATGTGCTGTTACACCATGAGCTCTCTGATCCTATGCAGAAGATGACAACAGACAACAAAGATTTGACTCTGTACCAGTTGCCATTTTAAGCATTATATGCGTAATCTTCTATAACCTCGCACAGATTGATGAGATAGGTTCCTTCTCATGTTCTTTGTACAGCTGAGAAAATGAGGCATGAAGAAGCTGATAACCTTGCCAAGTTCACATAGTAGGCAGCAGAAGAGTCAGCCCAAAGAGGTGCAGTTGATTGTACCCTAAGCTCTTCCTCTTAAGCATGTCCGAATTTTAATGAGAGCAGATCCTCTGGCCTGTATGTGTCTCTCCTAGGGGCATCAACAGTAGATTAGCAATTTTAATGTTCTACATTTTATGTTGCTTAATCCTCCTTATAACTCGGTGGGAAAAGTATTATTAGGATTGTTTTATGTGTTTTAATAAACTCTTGCACCCATTCTTCCATTACCAGATTAATCTCTGCCCTACTTACCTGACAGCCCTACTTACCTGACACTAGGATGACTTCCATACCAGAGACACATGATTCTCCTATCCTACTTTCCCCAGCTCTGCTTGACAAACTTGGTCACTGATGCCACGGCCACGAGAGGGCAGGATAAACATATTTGCCTGCAAACTTGGCTAATTCTAACCCTCTGGGAATAGAAATCTTTCCTGTTCTTGAGCAATAAGATTTTACATGTAAACCTTTAATCATTCATGGAAATGTTAGTAAGGTCAGACCCTGGGGATTGCTGAGCCTGAAATACCACATAAACATAATGAGCCAGAGATTATAGATGCTATTTGGTTCTAAATTGCCAACCCATTTGTATTCAAAATCCAAGTTCCAAAAGGAGCTATCTTCAATCATAGCACAGGTTTTATATATAGAAAATACCTAAAAGAGCATACTTCAGTGATTTGCTTCTCCAGGGCAACGTTCTTTTGTTGCTGAGTTCATCATACTTGCCATCCCCACTCATTCTGTATTAACATAGTTTGCTATTTTCATGTCTTTAAATCATGTTATAAAAAAGATTAAGAGACTTTCATTATCTACTTTTTCTGGTCTTCAAGAAAGCAAGACTGGCAAATGTGCTGCAGGGAGGCTTCGGGAATGATGTCCTTCAATGGTTAGATTTTTTCTTATCAAGTTTTTTGAAGCTTAAAATTTTGGACATTTTGGATCTAGAAATTCTTATCTGAGCTGGGATGCTTGTGGCCCACAGTCTCAGGTAGGTGTGATCCTGTAAAGCAAAGATAAACAAACCTCACAAATGAAGATTTACTTAAGAAGTCTTCCATAGCAATCATTTTCAAGTCACTAACTGAGGTAAAGAAGCACCAAACTTAAAGTGAAATGGCTGAATGTACAAAGCAGCAGTTAGTGATGGGCCAGTGGTCACTAAATCCATAGATATGTTTTCTACAAATATGGAATGTACTTGTTCTTCTTCCCTAAATGCACTCAGAGAGGTAGATACAATCAATGACTTATTGATTTACATTTTCTTCTCCAGGTGACTCTAGGGTTCAACTTACAGGTAAGTTATATTTAAACATGTATTTCTACTGTCACAGGTTTTTGTGAATAATGAATGGCATACAAAGTCTACATAGAATAGCATTCACTTGAGATATTATGGACCCAGAATTGAGATAAGAAAATAATACTTCATTTATTAAATTAGCTTGCTAATTATAAAGGCAATATATTATTTTTACAAAATAATCAGATCAGAAAATTTATAAAAGAAGACAACAGTCTCCTTCTTCCCATAATTCAGATAAACACTATTAGTGTTCAGTGTATGTACTTTAGATATGTTTCTATGTAAATGTGTCATTTTATACATAAGATCATAATATATGTCATTATATCTAATGCCGTTTCCACATAGTATTATATTGAATACAAATTTCCATGTCAGTAATTGCCCAAAAATTACTTCAATGTACACCTGATATTTTATAATCATATATTATAATGTTTTTTACTGCACCTCCTTATAGAGACAGTTGGGTTGTCTTCACTTTTTCCCTGCTGTTTTTACAAAATGTGAAATACAACCTATATGCATAGTTTTGGCCATATTTTTGGTCTAGTGAAGATTCTAAGCATAAAGAGTACTGAAAATTTTCTACCAACACAAACTTACCATACTGGATAATATAGCTCTCATCATTGTTTGCTAATTTGTCAATTAAAAAATTCACTATTTTTAAATTGCATGTATTGGTGACATATGAATTGAAGGATTTTTTAGATGTCATATTTTAACCCTTTGTTTATAAAGACTTTTCATTATATTTAAAAGCTATTTCTGTAATTAAAATGGTTGTCTGTGATATTTGTTGCAATTGTTTTCCAGTCTATTCCATGAAGTCACATAGTTTAATTTATCTTTTTGTCTTTTATATCACATTTTTTGGCTAACATTTTGTACTCCATTGAGAGATCAAATTCATATTTACTTATGTTCTTTTGGTTTTTATTCTAATTTATGGTTTATTTTAATATTTTAATACACATTTCTCTTTCTATTTAATTTTCAGGATGGCATAAGGAAAAAACTTACTTTGTTCTGATAAATGTTTATCCGTTATCTAAAAAACTTTTATCGCCTCCACCGAATTATACCTTATTTCTTTTAAATACATTTTAAATTGAGGTCATTTGAGGATTTGTCCATACTTTTCCTATTGATCTTATCTGTGTTCACAAGTTTTATTAGTATTTTCTAAGCCAATATGCTTTTTAAATTATTTATCATCTAATTTTTTGTCTGTTGTAGTGATTTCTGATTCAAACATTTTTATTAATATAATTGGCTGCTTTTTTAGCTTCTTGAGTTGAACACTTAGTTCATTTACTTTCTGTCTCAGTTCATTTGTTTATTTAATTCATGTTATACAAGCAAATATTTCATGGTTTAAATATTCATAAGTGGTTTCTTTTTTTGTTCTCGTACCAGTAATTTGGAAAATAGGTTACAGATTTTGACATAGGTTATATTCTTCAATTCTTCTAGGTCCTTTGTTCTTTATATATATAAATCTATATATAGGCTCAGCAAGACTAAGGTCCATACACAGCATCATATGTTTACTAGTAGTCAGAGAAAACAGAATACAAAAATAGTCTGAATAATCTGTCTATCCTGAAGAACACAAATCCAATGAATCATGGTGCTTCTGTTTTCTTGCCTAAGATATATCTGTTGTTGTTTTTTTAACATATCCAGAGAATAGTTCATAATTTCCATAAATTGAGTTTTGATTAGCAAAAAGACCCTGAAATCAAAATATGACAGAAGTTCTCCATATAGAGATTTCCAGAGTTTCAAATATATATTCGAGGAATATTGCATAGCATCATGCTACCTGTTTCATCCTTTGTGATAGTCTTCTTCTTGAGGTGGTCAATAAAGATCCTGTGATATTCTTATACAATTTTGATTCAGTGTAGCATAAACTCACAGATGTTCCAAGATACATACTACCACAGCTTCAAATATTCATTTAGTTCAATTGATTCAGAAATATGAGAACGTCATCCCTAATTTCAAACTGAGTTTGTCAGATGTTTCATAGACACCCTGAAAAAAGTTTAAAATATAAAGTAAAACAAACTCTGCAACTTAGCCTCAGCAGCATGAGTGACTAGAGAAGAGACACATGAGAATAAACCCTAGCAAATTCAAGCCTCTACTCTCTAAAGGTCATTTTTTTATTTTATTTTTATTCTTTATCAGAGAAGTTATGGGTTTGAGGAACAATCATGCATGAAATACAGGATTCTCATATCCCATCCTATTATTAACAGCTTATACTGGTATGGAACATGTGTTAAAATTGATGATAGCAAGTTTTTATAATTGTATATTATTATTTACAGTATGTTGTTTAACTTAGGGTTCATTGTTTGTGGAATATAGTTCCAGGGATTTCTTCTGTTTATTTTTATTCTGTGATATGGGGCCATTTTTATTTGTGTTTTTCATAAGAGAACATACTGTGGCAGTGACTGTGGGAGAATTCAGTCATGCATGATTTCAGGAAAGATGTCTGGCATGTCAACAGACATAAATCTGTGTGTGTGTGTGTGTGTGTGTGTGTGTGTGTGTGTGTATGTGTAGAAGTAACCTATGTATTCAATTTATGACTCAAAATTTACCCAACTTTAAGTTTAGGACTTATCTGATCAGCATTTCCATCAATCATACAGAACACATTTTATCTGACAAGTATATTATTCTCTTGATTGAAATGTATTTGTCACCTTTGCAACCCCTTTGCCAACTGCAGATAAATCAATTATCCAAATGCAAAACTGGATTTATGGAGCAATGAACAATGTGACAGAATTCATCCTGCTCAGCCTGACATAGAACCCAGACATTCAGAATCTCTTGTTTGTTGTGTTTACACTAATTTACTTTCTCACCCTGGCAGGTAACCTACTCATGGTGGTGACCATCACCACCAACCCAGCCCTGCAATCACCCATGTATTTTTTTCTGTCTTTCTTGTCCTTCATAGACTACATCTTCTCCTCTACCACAGCACCCAAAATGATATTTGGCTTACTCACTGAAAAGAAAAAATCTTCTTCAATGATGCATTCCCTTGGGGTAGTGGAGTTCATCCTGCTCACAGTGATGGCCTGTGACCGCTATGTGGCCATCTGCAGGCCCTGCACTACATGGTCATAATGAACGGCAGGTGTGTGGTCTCCTGGTTGCTGAGTCCTGGGCTGGGGAATATCTTCATGGCCTGATTCAAATCCTTTTTATTGTGTGGTTGCCCTTATGTGGCCCTAATGTCATTGACCATTTTTTCTGTGATTTTTATCCTCTGCTGAAGCTCTCCTGCACTGATACTCATATTCTAGGACTCTTTGTTACTGCCAACAGAGGGTTCATGTGTCTGCTCATTTTTTCAATTCTTATTACTTCCTATGTCCTCATCTTTTACAACCTTAGAACTCACAGCTCTGAAGGACAGCAGAAGGCTCCTTCCACCTGTGCCTCACATATTACTGTGGTCATCTTACTTTTTGTACCCTGTGTTTATATACCTTAAGCCCATAGGCACTTTTCTCATTGATAAAGGAGAGGCTGTGTTTATACTATGATAACACCCATGTTAAACCCGCTAATCTACACACACAAAAATGCAGAAGTAATACTAAAATATTTCAGGTACAGCCATAGAGCAACCTTGTTCATGATATTCCCAGGTAGAAACATAAATGCAGAATTTTTCTGTCAAAAAAAATCCACCAAGCACTTCACCTTCAAAATAACTTTTATTGAATAAACTAGAGCTTTAGCTAATCAAGGAAGAAAATCTGCACATTCAAATTTGAATAGAAAATTACAGACCAATTTCATACCAATGGCATTGGGAGTCATTTGAGATGTCATCACTTACAGGGCAATTCAAATAGAACAATTCTGGATAAAAGAAGAGGGTCCAGATGATCCAAGGCAGATGCCCTGCCAAATTTGATATTTCATTTTTACCTTTGTAAGACTGAATTAACCAACTTCCTCAATAGCTATGCCTATAGCTCATGTTATATATAACATAAATATAGTATATATATATAACATATATAAAAATATATATATAGCATGCATATTGATATGTAACTGTTAGTAAACAATTCATTCTGCATTGGAGATCACTTTTTCTCAGTCGTGAACAAAACATTTGCTCATACCCAAATATTCATATCCTCAAA
>JAQZBX010035246.1:0-24657 GCA_029593785.1 Cabassous unicinctus
CATTATTATTGACACCGCTGAAATAAGATGGACTATAATTGGAAACTATGGACAACTGTGCACCAATAAATTAGATAACATAGATGACAAATTTTTAGAAACACACAAACTACCTACACTGGCCCAAAAAGAAATAGAAGATCTCAGCAAACCAATAACTAGTAAAGAGATTGACTCAGTAATCAAATACCTCCCCACAAAGAAAAGTCCAGAACCAAATGGCTTCACAACGGAATTTTAACAAACATTCCAAGAAGATTTAACTCCAATTCTGCTCAAAGTCTTTCAAAACATTGTAGAGGAGGGAACACTCCCTAATTCTTTCTACAAGGACTAAATCGCCTTTTTACCAAAGCCAGATAAAGATACTACAAGAAAAGAAAATTATAGAACAATACCTCTTATGAATACAGATTAAAAACTCCTCAGCAAAATACTAGCAAACCAAATCCAATAGCATGTTAAAAGAATTATACACCATGATAAAGTGAAATGAAAGTAAAATGATTAATGGAATACACCGCATTAGCAGAATGAAGGACAAAAGGCACATGATCATCTCAATTGATGCAGAAAAGGCATTTGACAAAATACAGCACCCTTTCTTGATAAAAACTCTTAGAACACTAGGAATAGAAGGAAACTTCATCAACATGATAAAAGGGCATAAATGAAAAACTCACAGCTAACATCCTACTTAATGGTGAAAAATGAACAGCTTTCCTTCTAAGATCAAGAACAAGACAAAGATGCCCACTGTCATCAATTTTATTCAAAGAAAGGCATTGAAATTTGCAGATGGTATGATCCTATATACAGAAAGTCCTGAAAAATGCACAACAAAGCTCCTAGAGCTAATAAATGAATTCAGCAAAGTGGTGGGGTACAAGATCAACACCCCAAAATCAGTAGTGTTTCTATACACAAGCAAGGAACAATTAGAAGAAGACATCAAGAAAAAAAATCCATTTTCAATAGCAGCTAAAGGAATCAAATACCTAGGAATGAATCTAACCAAGGATGTAAAGGACTTATACACAGAAAACTACAAAGCATTGCGAAGAGAAATCAAAGAAGTCCTGAATAAATGGAAGGACATTCTGTGTTCATGTATTGGAAGACTAATTATAAGATGCCAGTCCTACCTGAAGCGATTTATAGATTCAAAACAACCCAATTAAAATGCCAACAAACTTCTTTGCAGAAATGGAAAAACCAATCATCAAATTTAAATGGAAGGGTAATAGTCAAAGCCCGTCTTGAGAAAGAAGAATGAAGTTGGAAGACTCAGACTTGCCAATCTTAAAACTTATTTCAAAGCACAGTAATCAAAACAGCATGGTACTGGCACAAAGGCAGACATTTAGACTAATGGAATCAAATTGAGAGCTCAGAAATCAACCTTCATATTACAGGCCAACTGATTTTTTGGCAAGGGGCAAAGACCACTCAATTATGAAAGAATAGTCCCTTCAACAAATGATTCTAAGAAAACTGGATCTCCATTTGCAAAACAATGAAGGAGAACCCCTACCTCACACCTTATACAAAAAAGCAACTCAGAATGGATCAAAAGACCTAACTATATGAGCCAGAACTATCAAGCTCGTAGAAGAAAACATAGGGAAACATCTTCTGGACCTTCTGATAGACAATGGTTTCTTAGACTTTACACCCAATGCACAAGCTACAAAAGAAAAAATAGATAAATGAGACCTCATCAAAATCAAAAACTTTTGCACATCAAAGGACTTTATATATATAAAGATCTTTATCATGAAAGTAAAATGACAACCTATACAATGGGAGAAGATATTTGGAAACCGCATATCCGGTAAAAGTTTAATAGTCAAAATAAATAAAAAATTCCTTCAAGTTAGCGAAAAGACCAACAACCCAATTAACAACTGGGCTAATGACTTGAATAGACATCTCTCTAAAGAAGATATATAAACGGCCAAAAAAGCACATGAGCAGATGCCAACCTCATTAGCCATCAGGGAAATGCAAATCAAAACCACAATGAGATACCATTTCAGACCTATTAGAATGACTATTTAAAAATGGATAATTACAAGAGTTGGAGGGGATGTAGAGAAGTAGGAACACTCCATTCGTTGCTGGTGGCAATGTAACATGGTGCAGCCACCTTGGAATACAGTTTTGTGGTTCCTCAGAAAGTTATGCGTAGAATTACCATATGATTCAGTAATCCCACTACTCAATATATATCCAAAAGAATTAAAAACAGGGTCTGGAACAGATATCTGTACACCGATGTTCACAGCAGCATTATTCACAGTTGCCAAAAGATGGAGTAGCCCAAGTCTCCATCAACCAATGAATGGATAAACAAAATGTGGCATATATACATACAGTGGAATATTATTCAGTCATAAAAAGGAATGAAGTCTGATACATGCTGTTGCAAGGTTCATGGATGAACCTTGAAGATACCATGTTGACTGAAATAAGCCAGACACAAAAGGACAAATATTGTATGATCACACTAATCTGGAATAATTAGAATAAGCAAACTCACAGAGACAGAATCTAGAAGATAGGTTACCAGGGGTGGGGATAGAGAGTGGGAAGTTGAGGTTTAAAATGTACAGAGTTCTTATTTGGAACAATGGAAATGTTTTGGTAATGGATGGTGGTGATGGTCACACACCATTGTGAACATAATTAACAGCACTGAATTATATATATGAATGTGGTAAAGGGGAAATGTTAGACTGTGTATATGGTCATAGAATAAAAATTTTTTTAAAAAAATCCATGGAACTACACTACACAAACAGCGAATCTTACGTTAAACCATGGACTATCGTTAATAGCACAATTATAAAAATGTGTTTTCTTCAGTTGTAACAAATGTGTCACACCAATGCAAGGTGTTAATAATTAGAATGGTGTATGGGAATCCTGTATTTTATGCCTGATTGTTCTGTTAACCCACAACTTCTATGGTAAAAATAAATGTCACATTAAAAAAAAAAGAAGAGTTGAGTGAAAGTCAGCTCCCATTCTCAGGGATTGCACAGTGCAAACGCCAGCACCTTGTGTGTGCCCAGCGCTATATTGTAGGGGTAGAAAAGCACACGATATCTTAATGTCCGGCACCACGATTGTGCCTACGAGAATAGTGTCTTAAACGATGTCGGGTGACTGCCTGGGGTCTAACCCGACCTCCCATCTCCAAACTCAGGGGACACTGTTGCCCAGGACGTGCCCCAGGGCCTCGTCCCTCCTGCCTGGAGCAGTTGTGCCAGAGCTTGCCATGCAGAAATCCTGCAGGCACAGAAGATGAAAGCAAAAAAATCAATAAAACAATTTGTGACTGCTCATTGAATACCAAACATAGGATTTGCATCCCCTTGTCCCAGTGTTTGCACTTGGAAAAAAAACAAAACAACACCGGTACATACTGCACACCAGCTAGGCATGCATGCAGGCCTTATATCAAATCCAAAAGTCAAGTTGCTTTGAACTCAGTAGGCTGCCTGGTACCAGAGTAGCGAGAGCCAAGATTTTCCTTATTCTACGGTCAGCAGGAAAACCGGTAGCAACTGAATTCTATTCAGCACAGACCTGGGGCTTTTGAACCCAAACTTGATACCCCACTTCCCTTCTGTGCATGCCTAGATACCCCATTTCACAGTATGCCCTGAACACACAGATGTCATGTAGGTTTCTACACAGATCACTCTGCGATAGTGAATATCCTGGATGGCCCAATCAGCCAGCTCTGGAATTGCTAAAAGGAACCGTGTTACAAAAGGGAAGCCAGCACATTTGTACAATTATCGCAGCAAGTAAACAAGAGCATCCCCGCAGCTTCTTAATCCTGCTGCTTTCCATCCTGAAGTGGTCAACAATTCCCTGGTGCACATTTCCGTGACGTGCGCCTGTCCCTAGACAGATCCCCGGCACAGTCTGGGATGCTAATAAAGCAATTGGCGAAATCGATGCCAAGGCTGTGATTCCATGGAAGTGACCTAAACACCTGATGAAGTAGTGGTGATTGCTTTTTGCACCTATCTTTCATCTTCATTAGCAGGCTCCGGCTTCCTTCTTTAGATAAGGATATAAAAACATCAGGCTGAGCAGAGAGCGCTGAAGAGGTACAATTCAGTCACAGTGACAGTGACACAAGAAGGCAGTAAAATACGCTAAAATAAAAACAATGCCTTTGAGGCCCAACAACACGGATGGCAAACCTTGATATCCATCACACATGTCTTCTCTCCTTCCATCAGGGACGTGCCGACCACATTCCAGATCGGCACTGAATCTCTCATTTAGCATTCATTCCCAGGAAGTCTCTTTCAGACATGTTTTTTATTACCAGGTGGTAAGATAAATGGCTCTTCGGTAAATCAAGGCATAGTGCAACTCTATAAAATCTTTTTTTATTATAATGTTCATCTTCCTACTTCTGATGGAAGACCAAAAATAAAGTCTTAAGTTGTTTGACAAAAGCCACGCAGCTCCGAAAACTAGCTGCTGAGCCTACTATATTACGGGGGACATATATTTTTTTATTACTCAGGAGCTTGCATTTAAAAGTTACAGGGCTACTCTTTCTTATCCCTCCTGGCTGATAGCACCTGATAATCAGGAGGGAAAAGGCCCATGTAATATGACTTTCATTTCTCTCTCTGGTCATCAAAAATTAATCCCCCCTGACAAACAGTTTATTTTGCAAATGAGTTTAGTGATTCATAGGCTGCTGAAAAATAGCATCTTGAAGTTTATTCTTAAACATACTGCTTTATAAACTTAGTTCACACATATGGTGTTTCCTAGGGAAACCTTTAAAAACTCTGAGATCTGTGAGCCTATAAGGAGCTGGGAAGCTAGAAGGGAAGCAGCTCCCTGGTAGCTGCCGGGATATCAAACCTCTCATGGCATGGATGGGATGGGTTCAAGACCAGTGTATATATGGTAGTTGATTTGGAAATCCTGTAGACAGAATCAGTGTAAATCACAGAGAAGAGAAGGGAAAGGGAAGGGAAAGAGAGGGGAGAGGGGAGAGGGGAAAGGGGAGAGGAGAGAAAAAAATGGGTCTTCTTTACCTCGTCCTCCCCTTGTCCTCTTTACTTCCAGTCCCAAACCAAAAAGGGCTATTTTCACCATTTTGTGTTATGTAAGAAAAAAACCCCAATTATCTTGAATGCATCACAGAACAAGAGCCACCCAGCATCTGGAGCATAAACACTAGCGTGCAGATGGCAAATTTCCAAAAGAAAATGAAGTTCTTTATCTGCATGCACAGGGTCACGTACCTGGAAACTGGAACACTCCAGTTACAAAATTCATATGGGATGGGACTCTGCAATCTGGGCCGAAGAGCATCTAGAAAGAAAACAGCACATTGTTGAACACGAGTCAACCATGAACCAGCCGATTTAGGAGCATGGCTCATCTGAACCAGGAGACTTCCTCAGTGTTTTGAAAGATAATGGAGTCACATGCAAAAACCATTTATCTGGCCTCAAAGACCAGTGTTCTAGTCCCAAGCTAATCACTTCACCTCCGTTTGGGTGTTAGATTCCACCTCCCCACCCCAGAGGTGACCCTACCTCACATTGCCTCTTAAGTCTTGTTCAAATAAACCACTCAAACTACATCCAGCTCAGGAAAACAGGAAACTTGAGGCAAGTTTAGAGAAATCACTGATTTTAGAGCTGTTAAGAAACTGAGAACTTGCCCAAGTGATGAGATATATTGGAGCTAAATCAAGAAGAGGGCTCTTTCTGAACTTGGGATAGGTGGAAACCCAATGTAAGAGCAGAAGGCGGGCAAGCCCACCTCCTTTTGCCAATACAGATCTCTTTCTTCCTTGTTACTTGGTTGTTAAAGGGGCCTGAAAGGGTGTGTGGAAGCTGCTGACTGTTCACCACAGCGCTGAGGAAAGGGGAGGAGATATCGCTAGATACCGTGAATAGTGATAAATGATTTATCTTTTATTGGACACTTACTATATATTCTGGGCACTGAGCTAAGTACTGTCTCTGCATCATTTATTTACAATTTCTCCCAACAACCTCACAAGGGGGCCCTATTATTATTTCTTTTTTTCACAGGTGAAAATATGGCGTGAGGTAAGATGACTTGCACAAAATGGCACAGCTTGTCCTTGTAGGAGCCCAGGCATGGACCCAGACCTGACTGTCTCTAGAGCCTGAGGTGGTACCCACCTCCAGGCTGTCTCTTCGGGGGGGGGGAGGTGCCCCGGACGGGTGGGGATTAGGGCTTTAGAGCACCCCCATCTTGGAAGCTGCAACTGGGGAGGCAGAGGGCATGACAAGACTGCCTTCTCCCAGGATGTGTTCAGGAGAGGTCTGGGACACAACTGCACTCATTATTTCCTGCCATTCCTCTTCCTCACGCTGCCCTCAGCCCCAAATCTGAAGAAAAAGAAAAGGAAATGGAACCGTCCAACCAGAAGAGGAAGGGTCTGAGATTCTGGAAGCTTCTGGAGTATTTTCATTATCGCCTTTAGGTGTGAGAAGGGATCTTACCCAGATGGCAAGGAAGCCCTCTTCTCTGTTCCCCATGAGGAGAGAACAACAAGAAGCACGTTTTAAGTTTCAGGTTAAGAAACTGACAGAGAAGAAAGCTTTTTCGTTTCCCAGAACTTGACCACTGGAAACAGCTGCTAGGAAAAGAGCAAAATCTTCTCTGAGTTCCTCATGGAAGGAAACGTCTCTGCATGTCGGCGTGTCGTTGTTCGTTGCAACACTGGAGCATTTTAAATCTAAAATGAGATTTTCAGAAATGTGTTTTCCTAAATTCTTCACACGGGTAGGCTATTAATATGGAAATGAGGAGAGAGTTTAATCATGTTTGACTGTTTGCTGGAAAGAAAGCAAACATGGTGATATGCTAAGTATCATCAGATTTGCTAAATGGGGTCAGGATTACAGGGCCCATGTGGGATTGATAGATTTCTCGATGCGCATTATCCCTATTGAATGGTTGGAATAAATTCAATGCTGAGAGAGGCAAGGCCAGGTGGGGCCACCAGAGACCTGCTCCTGGTGGATGGCTCCTGAGAAGCCCTTGGCTTTGGCAGTGACCCGGGAGGTGATCCTCCTGCTCATGGGTGCCCTTGCCACTCCCCTGGAACCCTGCCCCACCCACCACTTAGAGTGCAGGCAAGGCTCAGAGAAGGTCAGAGGGCACAGGTGCAGAACCAAACCCTAATTCCTCACCTGTGAATAATTGATTACTGTTGATGAACATTGTGGAATTAATCCCCACAAGACTCCAGTGAGAATATCAAGACAGATATTTTTATCTGCCCATTTTATAGATAAATAAAAATCCAAAGAGGTTAAGAGATTTGCCCAGTGTCACTCAACAAAGTGGGCACAGATGAACCAGGGGCTCCTGTCCCACAAGACCCCAAGCCAGCAGGACCACTGTTTGCCTGGCTACCACTCCATCAGCTCCCACATCCCACCCTGGACCTCCAGCCCTGACTTAGACTCCTTGCCATATGCATGGGACGAATCCTGCTCCCAGCCATGAGTGATTTTGGAACCAAGTCCTCCTTCTTAATTATCGTGAGATTTTTTTTAAAAGGGGCAAGATTCCAGGGATGATGGATTTCTTGATGCTCATTATCTCTATTGAAGAGGAAATGAATTGCAGTTAATGAATCTCTTCTAGGACTATTTACTGAGCCACCATCATGGAGCCACTGGGCAGACCACAGTGAACAAGAAAGAAAAGTCCCAGCTCTTGGGGAGTTTATAGTCTCGAGTTGTGCTCCTCTACCTTCAGTGTACGTGTGAATCACCCAGGGACCTTGATAAGAAGCAGATTCTGGTTCAGTAGGTCTGGGCTGGGGCCTGAGATTCTGCCTTTTGAGCAAGTGACACCAGTGCTTCTGGTCCACGGATCATAGTTTGAGTAGCGAAGCCCTAAGACACAGTGGAAGAAGCAGTCAATTTAGTAAAGAATAACAATATAAAACAATTCGTGCTATTATTGGGAGTTTATAGAATGGCCTAAGGGCATGGAATCGGGTTACCTACGCCAGAGAAGTCTTCCTGGAGGGAATGAAGGCCAAACTGGTATCTCAAGCTAGAGTAGAAATTAGCCATGCCAAGGGGTCATGAGTGGAAAGGATCTCCTCTAGGCCGTGAGGTCTGCTTGTGTAAAGTCCTAAAAACTTACTCTAATGGGAGGAAGTTCCGAAGGGAGAGCAGGGAGGGAAGAGGCAAATTTTCTAGCCAGGACACAGGGGCTCTCAGTCTTGTTCCTATCTATCCTCTTGGGCACTGAATTCCTGCCTCTGTTTCTTGTCTGCCCAGACTCCTGCCCCTGGCTGTCAGCTTCTACCCCTGTCTGTAACTTCCTGCCAATCTCCCTTAATATGTTCCACTTGTCCATCTCAACTTCTTTCCATCCTGAACAGCTGGACTGCAGATCCCAGCCCTCCTTGGTCAAGCACATGCTGCCATTGGCTGGAGAGGACATGAAATGATTCAATGCTTTGCCAACATGATGATTCAATGCATTAGATTCCCAAGCAAGGAGGCATATTTTAAGCTATGCGAACATTACTTAATTTTACATTACTTTTATTTACTGTCTATTAGGAGGAAGAGAATGCTTGTCCCACTGAGGGTAAATGTCTGTCTGCATTCTCCTTCATGGCCTCCTTGTTTCTGCTGATGACTTCATTAAAAGGGAAGAACATTTGGCCTACTTATTAGCATCACAGCATGAAGCAGATCTTTGCTATGAATGAACCTCTTGAGGTTGCTACTGAAATTTATAGATTGAGAAGAACCAAGAGACCAGAAGTGACTCATTCAACTTTCCAGAGTAGGGAATGTGGGTGCAGGGATGAGATATGGGCATAAAAACTTAATGATCAGAAATTTCAAAGTATCCAAAAAGCCCATTGTGGTAATACCTATCATTATGAAACTGCATTACCTGCATATGTGATAGGATTTGGAGATATGAAAAATGTCTCTGAGAATACAAATCTGAGATCTCAGAACCCTGTAGAAGGCGGCAGTAGATTTGCATTCTACCGGGCAGTGCAAGGCAATGGTTTCATGACTCTGAGCTCAAAAATACTTCTGGCCAATGCCTGCTCATAAAGGGTCCTTGGACTCTTGGGCGTTGATATAAGATAAACTGTTTTAGTCTCTCATCCAAACTCTAGCCTTCTCTCTTCTATTCCAGTCTTGGGGTAAAGAACTTCTCATGACATTGCACATATTAAAAAAAAAAAAAAATATATATATATATATATATATATGTTTACCCCATTTTCAAAACAAAAGATAAAAGTCTTTGAATTAAAACAAACAAACAAAAAAACCCCATTCTCTGTGGTTTCTTGTTTGCAAGTAGCATTTCTTTTGAGAACCATAACTCTTGACCTTATAAGCTGGAGGAGAAATTACTATGCAGAATGAAGGGGGAATAATAGACAGTCAAAGCAACTAGACTTCTCCACAAAACCTCAGTGTCAAGGAAAGCATGCTTTCCTTTTCTGAAAGATCAGAGATACTAGAGCTGGGGGAAGGGAGTCTCAAAGCAGATAGAGTCTTCTTACTTCATCTTTCTTCATCCCCAGTCCAACTTTCAGAAGGCACTGGGGCCTGGTTGGATAGAATAGCCCCACTCAGTTACTGGAAAGGATGCTGTATTGGGGTTCTCCAGAGAAACAGAACCAGCAGGAATATTATATATATATTACTCTGTTATATATATATAACAGAGAAATAAATTTATTATGAAGAATTGGCTTTTGTGACCATGGGGAATGGCAAGTCCAAACTACATAGGGTAGGCTGTAAGCTGGAAACTCTGACAAAGGTGATTCTGGAATCTGTCAAGTCCGTATTGTCCAGAGGAAGCTGGCTGACTGAAATTGAGGCAGGAATTCTTCTTTCTATCTGAAATCTTCATTTCATGCTTCTAAGACCTCCAGTTTGATTGGAGTGGAGACTCCCCATGTTCCTGAGGACAGTCACCTTTGTTGATTGTAGATGCAATCAGTTGTAGATGCATCAACTGATTACAGATGCAGATTCATCTACGGAATACCTTCTCAGTACAATCAGGCCAATGCTTACTTGACCAAACAGCTGGACACCATCATCTAGCCAAGTCAACTCATGGACTTCACCATCACAGATGGCAAATGTAAATGTTCTTGTACCCTAATGCTCACCTTCTCTTCTCAGACTCACTAAAAGTAAGAACTTGGTTGGAAGCAAGTCAGGCATATACAGAGCCATCAGGGTGCCAGAATTTAGATGGAAACACTGAAGCCCACAGGAAGACTGATTTAAAAAAAAAAACAAGGCAAAACCCCAGGGTCCAACAAACTTGAAGACTAGTCAGAAGACCAGTTAGAGTATGTAAGAACCCATTGACTTGAACTGGGGCATTGTCCTTGGAAATGACAGAGCCAGGCTCTGGTGAGAACTGAGTTAACTGAACCCTGAGCAACCCTGTGCCCCAAATCTGTGTCGCATCTGGAGGCAGAGAAGGCATGGTTGGCATGCCTAACCTAAGGTCCAGGGGAGGAACATGGCACGGGTCATTACACTAAGTCACTGCCACATCGGACAGAATCCTGTCGGGCTCTGAGGAGGGCAGGGGAGTCGTCTTCAGTTAACTTGCAGAAACAGGCTGGCCAGACAGGTATTTAACACGTGTGGAATCAGACCTGTTAGATCAGCTGTACAATCGGAAGCTTGTAATGGAATATAGAACTCAATTAAATGAGTGTGGTATATATCTAGTTAGTGGTATGGCTCCCTCTAGGGAGTTATAACAGTCTAGTCCCTGGTTATCAGGGCCGTGGCTCTGAGTGTC
This sequence comes from Cabassous unicinctus, assembly GCA_029593785.1. Lineage (NCBI taxonomy): Eukaryota > Metazoa > Chordata > Mammalia > Cingulata > Chlamyphoridae > Cabassous > Cabassous unicinctus. The sequence goes on from JAQZBX010035246.1 coordinate 10,864, forward strand.
ACCCCCATTTAAATTACAGTTTAAAAGTTGCCTCTTCTAAGTTGCTTTTTTTTTTCCTTCCTGACAAACTCCTGTACTGTCCATCTAGACACTCTAAGCTCTGGCTTTAGTTCCTTCTTCCTCCCCTCTGCCCTCCCACAGTCAATTGCACACTGGTAGCGCATGTGGAAAATGATTCTTCTCATGAGTTATCCATGACAACTATCATTACATAAAAATAACACGGACTTATTCTAATATGTGTACATATTAATAGTAACAATTATTATTTTATATGCCATTTACACATACTTGTACAATTCAAGCCCATTATCACATACTGACAGGTAGTCACAACAGGGTAACCTCAGTTCAGATGAACAAATAATTAAAGTAGACAAAAGAATGACTCTAATGAGTGAATTTGCTAAGAGCCTTTCCTTGTTAATGGGTCCTTAACCAGAGATGGGTTTTTAATTGGGATATAAATTTTAGATATATTGAAAATATGTAGAAATGTAAAGGATTCATCCCAAGAAATATGTATTGCTTACTATGCATTAGGTATTGATGGATGCAAAGATGCATAAACCGGGATCCTGCTCTGAGGCTCTGACCATCTGGAGAAGATGGCTTGGAAATATTGGCAAAGTAAGAGCAAATAGGAGAGAGGGAAGCTGAAAATACAAAGCCAGATGAAGTGAAGTTTTGGAGGAGGCAATGGAGAACATTTGGAAAGAGGGATTGGCCTTGAACTGAGAGGGAATATCCCTTTGTCTGAAAATGAAAGGTAAGAATTAAGTGTGGATTTCAAAGTTAATAAGTTGTAGTTGAAATTGTTCACACACTACTGCCTTTATTTTCCTGATAATGTAGGAGACACACACTTTGCTGAGGATGGGAGCATTGGTAGGTGAGGAGGGATGGCTAGAGAGTTTAAGACAAGTGGGAAAATATGAAAATGGTAGTTTATGAAACCAAAATTGCTTCCCTGCACTGGAGGCCCAGCCAAGGTGGGAGACCAAGAATTTATAGTGGTGCCAACCAATAGGATGAGGAACCTTCTCCATTAGAACTAGCAGCCTGGGTGTGGTAGGAGATAATTTATGGAATGGACCTATTATTGGGGGTTTGTTGGACAGATGAAAGAGAAGAAAAGGGGTCCAAAGGTACTTGGCATTCTGATAAACCATGCATGGCCTCATGTCATGTTGGAGAGAAAGAGAGGCCTTTGGGGAACCTGAAGGAGAGCATCTGCACTGATGGGCCTTGGACAGAAGAAGCACAGGTGTGCTCATGACAAAGGCAGGAGAGGGGATGTAGAGATAAAGTTCTAAGTGGGAGATTCTAAACAACAGTTTCCTTGGTGTGAATCTGGGTGTAAGTGACAAACATGGAGTGGACATGGAGTCACTGGATCTGAGGCTGTCCAGGAACTGTGACGACAGGTGTTTGATGGGCCACCCACATTGCTGCTGAAGTCACTGCTCTTGATAACAGGACATACTACAGAGAAGGTCTGTGGTCGGGCTCCTAACATCAGAGTGAGTGGCTTGGGGACTGGTAGACGGAAAAAAAAACAATGGCAAGTGATTTTGACTAGCTGGAATCTGCTTGGGGACTCCTCCATTCCCTATGACATCTGGACTGTTTCCTCAGACTCCCTGGCATAAAGGCAGATGGCCAGGATCTGTTCCCACCTACAGTTATCTGGAGGCCAGGTAGTGGTCACATCCAGGCATGGAGCTGGGGTCTCCAGGTTTGCTAAGCTCCACATCAGCTTTGGCCTTGAGCCCCAAGAGTGTCACCAGTGATGACTGCTGTCCCTCCTCAGGGGTTGCACTCCAGAGAGCGTGACTGTTCTCATCTCCCAACCTCAGAAGCAGGGATAGACCCCAAATTTGGGTTGGGGTCCAGCTGGTTCAGGAATTCTTACGTTACAAGCACACAGAAATAATATGCAAACCTAGTAGTTTAAATGCCAGTGCGCTTCTAGAATGAACCACCTTAGTCTGGCTCTGAAATCCTGAGCCACCGCTGATTAGAGAGTATCTCCATGCTGGTTCCAGTCAAACCCTTCTTAGAAAAAGGCCTCCTATAGAGAGAGAGTTCTTTTCTACATTCCATTTAGGTCCATGCAATTAGATTCAAACAATATTTATTATGTGCCCATTATCTGAGCATTACTGTGCTAAGTGCTGGGGAAGTAGCACAGTTTCCCTCAAAGGAGCTCACAGTCTATCAGAGATTAGAATTACACATGGAGAGAGAGGCAACCATCTGGAAGCCGTGAGAGCATTGAGGAGGCATGGCTGCCTGTCAGGCCAGCTATTTCTCTATATCACAGTAATACACAGGAAGGGAGTTAGCTTCTTTCTCTGAAATTATTCCAAGTCCATATTTTAATGCAATCTTGATTGTTCTCTCAGTTTCTTTCCTCAGTTGCTATTTCACAAATCCATGCTGGAACCTAGAGCAGCTGAAAACGTTAGCAGTGCAATTCTCTCCCAATGCAAAATGCTCCGCTGATGTTTCCCACAAATGCCTCCTTCCAAAGGCATTCTGTAATACATCCTGTAACTGGCTAGGAGGTACTTTACAGTCCTTCCCAGAGGTAAGTTAGAGAATATCTTCTCCAATAATGGTTGCCCCAGAGACATTTCCCCATGCTGGGTGATGATTTCTTATTTCCCTCATCAACTACCCACCCAGATCCTAGAGCTGTGGTTAAACACCTTCCCTTTATGACAAAATGCTACCTTCTCAGCTTTTTGCCACTTAACTGGTTTATCTTTATGGCATGGGGATTTCAAAAGCATTTTGAAAACCAAAGTCTTTAAAAATTTTACATATTTTCCCTTGAGAATACTCTCCTCTGCCCACTTCTTACATGAAAGCATGATTCACATTTGAGTCTTTTTTTCCCTCTGCTTTCTCTCTCCCAGTCCTTTGGCAATCTCCTCCACAGAAGCTTACGGGATATGGGAATCTGGAAGGGATCTTGAGATGGATCATCTACTGTAATGGATTCTGACTTCCTTTTGCTGTTCTCAGTGATGCCCTCTCTTCAAAGCAAGTCTTACAGAAAGTCCAATATATGGGCCAGACAAAAGTGGAGCTTCTGTGCTTGAAGTTGGGCCTGTAGTGCCAGACCCCATGGGCTTCTATCACTCCCATACAGCCGTCCCCACAATACCTCAGAGATGTCCTTAACAGGACTTCTTAAAGCAGGTCAATCTCAGATTTTCCTAGGGCACTCATGAGAAGATGCAACTTTCTGGGTCCCACACTCCCACTCTGCAACCCACTAAATCAGACTCTCAGGCTGGTTCCTGAGAATCTTCAGTTTACTAAACTCCTCAGCTGAGTCTCATATTCATAAAATTTGAGGACCGTTGCCTAATACTTCAGGAGCACAGTTTAAAAACTGCTATTTTGGACCACCCTTGCATTTTACAGAGGGGGCCTTTGAGTCCCAGAGGGATGGATCCAAAGCCTCACAAATGGCATGGCTCCATCATCATCTCCACATGCAAAGTGGCTGAATCCACCTTCAACTCCCATCTGACCAGTTCCCACTGCCTGCAGGGAGTTGCCTTGGGCATTTCAAACTCCAGTGTCCACCTGAACTTGCATTCTGTCCCCGTCACAGTTTTGGGATCATCATTCTCCTGGAGGGCCTATGGCCTCTGACCTGAAGCTGTAGGTTGACCCATAACTCTAGATGACTCCCTGCTCCTTCTTGGCTTCTGGTCAATGCCTGCCTCTTGGCATTGTCACCCTTGTTACCAGTTGTTCTCATCTTTACAGAACGTGTTCTGAATGACCACCCTTCAGAAAGTCCAGTCATCCCTGTTGGTCCCACCATGCTCACCGCTGCATGTCACCTCCATTCTTTGTCCCTTCATAGCTGATTCTGTGTTGTACTCATTAGTTATCTTCAGTCTGGGTTGAATATTAGAGCCACCCAGGAGCTTTATAGAAATACCCACCTGGTCTCATCCAAGAGACTCGGCTTCAATTGGCCTGGGATATATTTTCTAGAAGCTTTACCCACTGGCTGCCTCCTCCCTCTGCTTCCCTCTTACGAATCTGTGCTGAAGCTAAGGTTGAGAAGCATTGTCTGTCTCATCAGAAGACTCTAAGACTTGCCAGTGCATGAATAATGTCCTTTTCACCTTCCTACTGCATTTATTCCTTCCTTCCATTTTATAATTACCGAATGTTTTTTGAGTCCCTAGAGCATGCTAGATATTGAACTGTGCTGGGCTTTCTCTCTCTTGCCCAGATGTCAGGTATGTACTGAACCCTTATTATTGTTACTCTAACCATTTATCCTTTTTTGGACCACAACCTCCTGAAAGATCCATGTCTAGCTTTAACACTTACCCTGTACTTTCAGGGCAGTATCCTACATCTTGCAGGAAAAAACAGTGGGATGGAATAAGGAAAAGCCAATACGCCTGCCTGGGTTCAAATTCCAGGTCTGCCATTTCCTAGCTGAGAGGTTGAGCAAGTTGTTTAATCTCTCTCTGATCCTCAGTTTGCTTATCTCTTAAAAAATAGTATCCATCTGTGGATGGCTGTGAGAATTGCAGGTAGTGTGAGAAGCTGGCCAGGAGCTCCCAGTGACTGCCAATGAATATGTAGCTTTTGTCTCACTTGTAGATGGCAGTGTGGCCTTCTGGATGCATCCAAGTTTGTCTTGATTATACTGGAGAAACTCAGAGTGGAGGATTGGGGGGGAGGAGGGGGAGGGGGCAGGTAGCTCTCCCTGCATGCAGGAATAGGCAAAGCATAAGGAAGAGCTGGTAGCTTACCGCTGATACTTTTTTTTAAGTCAAAAGAAACTTTTTGAGTGTTTAAACATGCTGCAGTTTGAAGATTCCCAAAAAAGTTTAAGTGATGATGCTGTTAAAAAAAGAAAAAAAAAAAAGGGAAAGACAGCAGACAGTCCCCAGAGAAAACAAATTTGAATTATGAAGGGAGTTAACTGAGAAGTTAAGAGGCTTTGGACATCTGCACCATTTTGTGACAGGTGTAATTTGAATCCCTTTCTTTTAAAAGTACCGATGTTATATTTTATTCCAAAGACACTAAATTGTTCATTCTTAACCTGTTCCCAGCTAAAAGGCAAAGCCATCATTCTTACTCACAAACCCCTGTAAGTTTGGCTTTATAAAGGCAATGGTAAGGTCAGTTCTATCGGCAAGGCAACCTCTGCAAATGAGTTGAGCTATCACAGCCAAGACATAAACCCCCTGGAGACTGGCCTTTCCACGAGATGGCCCTGCTACTTATTGCTCCTGACCTGGCTGGAATTGAGAAAGTGACGTGATTATCATCATTTTCTAGTCTGAAATGTAAAACCAGACAGTGACAAATCAATTCCCAGGGCATCCATTTCCATTTATGAACGAGAAGAAAAAAATGATTCTGAAAATTCCTGGTTTGCTAGCCTCCAAAGTTAAAAGGTGCTAACAAAGCTGGTGTCAGGGATTTTTCCTGACTTCTCCTAGACTGTTTTTTGAATGGCAACTGGTGACAAACTGGGAGATTTATCCACTGGGTATGGGAGACCTCTGAACAGAGAAGAGGGTGGTGCTAAGGCTGGAGTTTTTGCAGAGTCCTGAATAGCTCTATTAGAATAGCCCTTGGATCAATGTGAAACCCGATGCTTTAATGACTGAACTTCTCTTGGGTCCTTGTTTTTAGTTCTCTGGGGCCAGAGAATCACTTTCTTCCCCCAATTTAAACTTCTTAGGAGGAGGAGAAAGCCAGAAATGGGGAACAGAGAAAATAGAGCAAACGGTATTGTCAATGCAGTAATTCAACAGAGCTTCCCCAAACTGGAGCTCCTGTGTTTCTGAAATGAAAGGGACCAGCCATTGGATGATAAAAGTACCCACGCCAAAGCATATCATCATGAAAAGTTAGAAAACTAAAGACAAAACGAATATTTCTGAAGATTCTTGAGGAAAAAAAATAGGTTATGTGGCAAGAATTCGAGTGGCATCAAGCTTCTTAAGAGAAACCCAGAAGATAGAAGCCAGTGAATCAGATGTTTCCAGAGTTCCAGGCAAGAGGCTTTACAACCTAGAATTGCATTCCCAGCCAGACCACCAATCATGTGTGAAATAAAATCTTGCAGCAATTTTTATCTCACAATGCTTACTCAAGAAGCTACTGGAGGATTTTTTTCCCCATCAAGCAGGAGAGTAAACCAAGAAAGAGGGAGAACAAAAGAGAATCCAAGAAATAAGAGGATCCAACACCAGAGAGGCACAAAAATTAACCTCTAGGAGATGATGAAGAAGGATCCTAAGATAAATCCTGTGCATCAGACCTAGAGAGCAATTCATCCAAGAAAACGGACAGCTTCAGAAGGGAGGTCTCCAAGGTAGGTAGATAGATAAAGGTAGATGATAGAGATAGAGAAAGAGATAGAGATAGAGATAGAGATAGATAGATGGAGAGATGGAGAGATGGAGAGATAGAGATGGATGGATAGGTAGGTAGATGAATGAATGAATGGATGGATACAAAGAGAGAGAGAGAGTAGAGAGGGATGGATAAAATGTTTAGTTACCTCATGTTTTAATGTGATGAGAAGAGCTTTACAGTTCTATTAACAGAACACTGTTGGCAATAGGGATGGAAACATACAACACTATGCGAAGGAATAAATGAGGCAATTGTTAACTCCAGATGGGGCGAGTTGTGAAAGGAAGGAATTGTAACCATGGTATAGTATATGCACAGTTATAAATAACCTTATATGCTCATAATAATATAAAAAGTGAACATTTAACCCAAACTTAATACATTCCTTTGTGAGAATGGGGAGAAGGGACATATGTGTATTGGAGCGGGGACTGTTTTTCATAATAAGTAATTTATAACTGTTTAACTCTTAAAACTGTGCCCACATAACAACATTGACACCAAAAAAAAAAAAAAAAAAAAAAATTTGGGGCATAAGCGTTGGAAGAACACAGAAGCTCATAGACTCTGGGAGATGAGAGTGACAGGCTTGGAAAATGGATGGGAAGTGAGGGGGCTCCAGAGGCTAGTGAGGAAAAGCATTCTGACCCGGATGCTGCCCCACCACGGAGCCCCTGGCACCTCCACCCACAGGCAGCCTAGTGTGCAGGGAGACATATCTTAGATGACAACTTGCCTGGTATAAGCCGTGCCCTAAACCCTGGCTGCTGGAAGGTGGGACAGGAAGAATTTCCCCCTTCAACTTTCACAGTTAGAGGCAGATCTGAGTTCTAACAATGGGGAACTCCTCCTCACAGGGAGATGAAAACCAAGGGCAGTAGGAAATTAAAAAAAAAAAAAGAGGCTGATGTGGCTCAAGCAGTTGGGCAGCCACCTTCCACATGGGAGGTCCTGTGTTTGGTTCCTGGTGCCTCCTAAAGAAGACGAACACGACAGTGAGCTGACGCCATAGGTTGGCCTAGTGAGCTGACATAACCAGCTGACACAACGAGCAGACACAATGAGAGACACAACAAGCAGGGAGCAGATGTGGCTTAAGCAATTGGGTGCCTCCCTCCCACATGGGAGGTCTGGGTTTGGTTCCCGATGCCTCCTAAAAAGAGGATGAGCAGATACAGAGAGCACACAATGGACAGACACAGAGAGCAGACAGCGAGCACAAACAACGAGGAGGACGGAAATAAAATAAATTAAAAAAAAAAAGAGGGAGGGACCATTCCTACGCATTAGTCAAGTTGGGGAAAGCAGAGTTTACAGGCTAATTGCATTTATAAGGTCGGCTCTGTCTGCCATCTTCAGGGGTGGGGGTTGGGGGGCAATTCCACCTGGACGCCACCCAGTGGTAATGGGGCTGCCTGGGACACAGCCAGCCTCCAAGTGGGGAAAATCTTTGTGTAGCTGTATGCCCTGAAGCTTCTTGAAATGCTCCCTTTGTCTAGGAGTTAGTCTGGGTAGTGGGAAGGGAAATGCCTGACTGGAAGCCCAAAGGGTGTGCCTTAGCACAGACAAAGCAGTTCAGGGGCTAGAGACAGTGGCTACTCAGGACTAAAAAGAGATCAAGGGAGAGGGAGTGGATAATAAAAGTGAGAGCAATTAGATAGCTCTGTTCTTTAAGTAGTATTCAAGGAGATTACAATCCTTTAATTTGGCCCCCCCCCTCCCCGCAACCTCATATACTTTCCCCAGAATTCTTCAGTGGTACAGGGGAGGCAAGTGTTATATGATGGCCACTTAATGGGGGATGGATCGCCGGAAACTGGAAACCCCAGCCTGGCAGACGGGAAGCTCATGAGTAAGCCTCAGCTGCATTCTGACTCTGCCCAAGACCAGAGAGTACCTAGGGACTGCTCATGTTGGTTCCCCTTCCTGAGAAAGCATGGGACTCCAGGGGCCATTTGTGTCAGGGTGATTCTGGGGAGCAATTTTATTCTGTGAAATCGACTTTCTTTGGAAGAGTGTCTTGCTTTTGATATTCTTTGCTGCTATTCATTCGTAATTCATTCAACAATATCTGTTGAACAGCTACTCTGTACAAGAACACAAAAGTGAATAAGATAGGCTCATGCTTGCTTCAGTGAGTTTACAATCCACTGGAGGCCACAGTCCAAAACAGAGCATTATAATACAATGATGGGGAGCGGGTGTGGCTCAGTGGTTGAGCACCTGCTTTTCATATACGAGTTCCCAGGTTCAATCCCTGGAACGTCCTAAAAATAATAATAATAATAAAATGAAATTGGTGGACCAGAAACAGCATTATAATACAATGAAATTGTGATAGGGCACTAGGAAATGGCCAGTGGGGGAAGGTCTCAGTGTCAAGGACAGCAGGACTGAACTCTTCAGACAGGGAAGAGTTAAAGAAGCCTGTTAGATTGCCATGGAAAAGAGAGGAAATGTGATTTGTTTGAACATAATTCAGGGGGCAGGAGAAAATATCAGTCTTTTTATTTACTTTCCTGGTTCGGTGAATAGAGCCCTCTTCTAATTATAGGATAACTCCCCGCTTGTTTTCAGGACCAGCTTCTTGAAATCCCTAGTGGATCTGAAAAATGTGTTATTGAGCTACCTATCAGTATGGGATGTGCTTCTCTAAACACCTCACACGTTTTGCTCGCCCTTACTCTTGGTCTGCTGTTAATTGGGGTGTGGGATTCAGTTAAAATTTCTCATTTTAACTTGTTTTATCAGGATATTGGTAGGATAGATAGTTCTTCAGGCAGACTAAGAGATGTGGGGGAAAGCAGGTGCTGGCAAGTGGGATGATGGGACTTGGGGAGGCAGAGACCCTGCCAGGTAGCTTGCAGGTGGTTTTCTGCTGATCGGGAGTGTTTAGGCATGGAAAAACTTTCCTTGCAGTTTGAAGACGTTTGTCTTTGGGGGTGACCTATGTACCCCAGGAGCAGAGAAGCAAATAGCTTGAGCAGAGAGCAGGGTGGCTTGTTGGGGGAAATATACCACAACTCTGACCTTTGGGGTTGGTCAGTGTAGCAGTTTGATATTGTTTATGAATTCCAAAAATAGATATTGGATTATGTTTATAAACTGGTCTGTTTCTCTGGGCATATTAGATTGTATTAACTTCAGAGGTTTCACTTTTACTTGATTAAATTATGATTAAGTCTTTGATTGGGCCACATCAGTAGAATGTTGAGTCCCCGCCCCCTTGGAAGCAGATAGGTGAGGAATGAAAGAAGGCTCCATTAGACACAGCAGAGACCCTGGGAAGAAAGATGAGCCATTTGCCTGATAATTTATAGCGGGTCTTATAGAGAGAGCAGAGCAGCTGAGCCCAAAGAGAGACTAGCCTTATGCTAACCTACAGCTGAGAAAGGAAGGAGCTGGGACCATGGAGATTTAAGTGGAAGAAGAAAGGCTGAACCCTCGCAGACATGGCCCACCATCTTGCTCCAACACGTGGCCAGTGACTTGGGATGAGAAATTACCTCTTATGGTACCTTGAGTTGGACTCTTTAGGGCAACCAAATTGTTGATAAGCTTCTACCCCAAATAAATACCCTTTATAAAACCCAACAGAATTCTCGTACTTTGCATCAGCACCCCTTTGGCTGACTAATACAGTCAGTAAAGCAAGAAAGTATAGGTCAAGGAATTTTATAGTCTAATAGCTCCAGGAACTGGTTTAATGTAATTACACTGTAAAAAAAAAAAAAAAAAAAAAAAAAAATTCATCCATCCAATTGCAGGCGTGAAAAGTCAGAATTTACAACTTGTGTTCTCACATATACACACACAATCAAAGCCCCACATTAACTGTCTACCATAAATTCCCTGCAGATTCACCTGTAATCTTCTGAAAGTCTATTCAGGTTAACCTCAGCACTGTGTGGAGAGCATGTTCTTTCATAAATGAGATGCCTGCTAGGGAAATAATTAGAGGACAGTCACCAGAGAAGTTTAGAATGATGGTCAGCTGTTGTTTTCCTTTTTCAACAAGGATGCCAGGAACCCCGCTGGATTTGATAAGGGGGTTTTGGTCACCAGAACGCTCAGATAAGTAAGTGTACCTTTCCAATCTAGTTCACACAGAGACAGCAAAACGTATGGCAGTCCCAGCAGCCACTGGGCTCTATTCAATATCAGCTCCCGTTACAAAGCTTGGAGCTTGGCTGAATCTGGAATTAACCAGGAAAGCCATGTCGCAAGCAATGAACCTGATCAGTACAAGCTTAGGAGTTTATACTGGATGCCACTGCAGCATTAATCAACTACCATTTTCATGCTGTCAGAGGTGGGTACAGTGAGTTTTAATGATCTAGGCATGATGAATCCATGCATTATTACTGTAAAATGATTATTGTGGAAGGACAAAGTCTTCCAATTGGATATAGACCCACTTAATGTGAGTCCGAGACACATTCGTGTATTTTCGTTGTACAAAGGCAAAGATAAGTGGAGACTTGAAGCTATTATTTAGTTTAAATAGAACTGCAAATCCATAAAAGTGACTCCATAGAAAGCTTGGCTGAAAATTCATTCTGTGACCTTTGATTATAAGCTAAGTCACTCCTCTCTCACTGCTCAGGCTGTACCTGCTGCAAGAGGAAGTTTCAGTATTAATTTTCCACAAAGACTGGGTGGCTTTCATCATAACCTCTTTCTTCCATGTGTATTTGAGGGAACCTTAGCAGAGTGTCCTCCACTAGTCTAGTGAGGAGAGAACAGCTCTCTCTTCACCTCCATGGGCCTATTCTGTCCAGTAGTGTTTCACTGGATTTGAAAATGCTAACAGTGCCTTATAAAAGTAGTCAGATGTCTGAGAGATGGGCTTGAATTTATACTCCATTGGTGTGTGATTGGTCCGGGCTTTCAAGCCTACCCATAAGTCTTATTTTAAATCAGCAACTTCTCTAGTGACCCATTCCCAATACTCCAGTAAGCACAGAGGTTATAACGAATAACCTGCATATCCCGAATCCATCCCATCGATCCTATTCCATTTAAACATGGCACCTTTATCCCTTGGGAGAAAGTGATTCAGTCCATCCAACTCCTGATTACACATGTCCATTCTCATTTGTAGGAAAGAGGACATATGAGTTGTCATTACTTAATTATGTACAATCTAATGTGCTCATAGCACTGCACAGAGGGAAGTCAGTGGCTTAGGAATTTAATACACACTAAAGCTGTTAGGTCACAGGGTACTAATTCAGGTGATCATTGCTGTGTAAAATGCCCTCTGTCCAAACACTGACCATAATTAGGCACGAGGCCCTGTTTAAGTTGGCATGGACCTCCATCCAGCCCAGTTGTCACTTGTCCGTTTTTGAACCAAGACCACCTTCTTGCTTCTGGGTCATGAGCTCACCAATCACCAAGGAGTTGTAATATTTGAATCTTCAGCTTTTCTTGGTGGTGGTCTTTTATTTCGCAATGTTTTGAATTTGCTCATTCTCTAACACCGTTCTCTAGATTTAGAATTCTTCTTGAGAACCGAGTTTCCCAGAAGGCTGCATTATGCAGCTGTTATTGTGGGTTATTAATTACCATAAGGTTGGCAGTAAACCAGGCTGACTAGCGCGATGCCATTGAAAATCAATCCTTCAGTGCTTTTGGTGATTGACAAACCAAATTGTTGATAAGAAACCATTATAATTCTGTTCAGTAATTGTTCTCTCGTAATCCAATAGTTTAATATTGTCTTAGTTATCTGTTTCTTGAGAATATTATCACAAACGTAGCAGCTTAAGACAACACACATTTATTGTCTCGTGGTTTCTGTGGGTCAGGACCTAGGCTCTGCTTCGGGGTCTCTCGCAAGGCTCTGGCCAAGGTGTCGGCCAAGGCTGGGGTCTCATCTGAGGCTTGACTGGGGAAGAACCTGCTTCCAAGTTCACGTGGCTGTGGGCAGGGTTCAATCTGTTGTGGGCTCATCAGACCAAGGGCTTCCGTTCCTTGCTGGCTGTTGGCTGTGGGGCACCCTCAGTTCCTAGCCTTGTGAGTCTCTCCACAGGGCAGCTTTACTCCATCAAATCCAAAGAGAGAGCGAGCTAATAGAGAGCATATACTAGCAAGAGGGAAGTTACAGTCTTAGGCGGCATAATCATGAAAGTGACATCCCAGTATCTTTGTCACAATTTATTGGTTAGAAACAGCTCACAGGTCCCACCCATACTCATGGGGAACGGATTGCACAGGGAAAGAGTGTCAGGAAAGGAGGCTAATTGGGGGCTATCTTAGAGTCTGCCCACCATGAAAATATTTAGAAAGAATAAAAGATTGAATCTCATAAGAAAGCCACCTTTGAAAGTTTAGACCTCAGCCATAAAGGGAAAAAAGCATATGGTTGTGGCAGCTCAAAAAAAATTTCTACTGGAGTAAGACAGCAATAAAAATACATGATCTACTAATCAGAGAGAAGGAGTAAGAAGAGAAATTAATTAATTATTCTTTGTAAAAGAGTAAAGATAAAGCAAGGCAAAGTAATTCAATTCAACACATATTTATTGAACAGCTATACAACTTGTACCCTGTTATGTGCTATGGAGAGTGAGGAGACAGTGAGGGTACAAAGAAAGATAAAAATATGTAATACATGATCTTTATTGTCAAGTTGCTTATACCAATAGGAAACTTTTATCTTGATTTTACTCCATTCCAGGCACCTATCTAACAACTTTACATGTATCAGCTAATTTAACCTTCAGAACAACCCTATAAAGTAGATGTTATTATTGTTCCCATGAAGATGAGAAAACTAAGGCAGAGAGGTTAGTGATTTGCCCAAAGTCACACAGCCAGTATGTGAGAAAGTGTAGCTCCAAAAGCATGCTCTAAACCAGGGGTCAGCAAACTGCAGCCTATCAGTGAAATCTGGCAAGTCATCTGTTACTGTAAATAAAGTTTTATTGGAACACAGCCTCATACATTTGATTGCATGTTGTCTTTGGCTGCTTTAGCACCACAATGGCAGAGTTGAGAAATTGCCCATATGGCCTGTAAAACAGAAAAAGGTTGCCAACCTCTGCAGTAAACCACCACTGCTCAATGCCTCTTTGGGGAGAAATAGACATATCTCCCAAATTCTAAAATACAAGATGGAATATGAACTACATGGAGGTACAAAGAAGATCGAGTAATGCTACCAGTCTTTTCTGGACTCAGTGGTAATGAGTGTGCGTGCATGTGTGTGCACGTGTTTGCATGTGCATGTGTGTTGCTTAATTCTCTGGTCAGAAAGCTGGTGTAATTTCCTAACAGGTGGAGGCAAAAACAACAGATGTAAAACCATAGGACAGTCAGTTAGCTTCAGTAGCTTTTGGAAAAAAAAAAAAAGAGCAATAAGAA